>MU227763.1:309175-339479 GCA_018584345.1 Thuja plicata
CCTACTTGTGCTATCTTCTTTTAGCAAAGCATCGTGCAATATTTCAAACAAACAAGCTTCAAAGTCAGGTCCAAAATGCACTATATGAATGGACACCTCAGATAAGGATGAGTGATAACAGAAGGAAATATAACAATTTTGTAGACTTATTTTTTGCACCTATGTATCATAAAATTATAGGCACTCTGTTGCCTAGATTGCCTGTGTCTTGTAGAGATTGCATTCAACTTAGAAGTCAAATACAATAGGCTGACTGGTACTTCATGGAAGACTACACTGTGTTAAGGTTTTACGGTTCAGTGGTAGAACCCTACAAACTTCCAATACCGTTTACAAAGAGGGTATTTTCATTGGGATATGTTCAGAAGATGGAGAGCACAGATGCACTCTTTAATGGTCAGCAAAAGAAAATGATATCTCCTTCCTTGCCTTTCTCATTGGGAGTGTTCACATTTGAGAGAAGAGGATTCAAAGTGGCAGAGGCTTTTTTTCCAATTTTTCTCTTTGCTGTTTATAGTCACTGGTAGTATGATCCACTAAACATAATTGGATCAAAGCTTAGAGAGAATGGGAGCTTCGCAAGCAAATGTCAACATGAAAGTGTGCCATTGATAGAAAAATTTAAAAACATGGAGTCCTGGGATGAGGTCAAAAAAGAGATGGAGAAATACGCCGCTGAAAATAATATTTCAATACAGGAATTGTCATCACAAATTATTGCATTGCACAAGTAGAAAGTAAAAGTGCAGCAAAAGACATCCTACAATTTCTACTAGCAAGCTTCTCAACCATCTACAAAATCTATTTCAAACAAAATAATGCTTCAATGTAAAGATGATAATTGGACTGCAATGAAAATTAAAGATTTTTGGGAAATGAGGAAGAATCTTGGCGAGCCAAAGACCTTTGCAGATCTTTATGATCCGGACGAGGATTAAATATTTAGCGATTTGTGGAATGCAGAGCATCCTGGTCAAGCACATCCTAGTGATTATGATGATCAAGATACTGATTTTGATGGGCGGGATTCTGTGACAATTTCTATTGGAGTCAGTGCGTCCATAAAAGAAAAATATGGCAAAGGGGCAGAGATGGTAGAAAAAGTAGGATTTCCAGGTAGGGGTGGTTTGGGTCCCATAGGAGAAGGGAATTGGTATCCACTTGCCACACTCAATCCACCAAAATATGGTAGGGGACCAGTAATTGGAAGTTCATCAGAAAAAGGTTCTACTTAGTCTCATACCCTTGTACCTTCATTTGTTCTAGCTTCAAATCCAGTTCCACCTTTGCCAAGCACTCAGATTCAATCTGAATCATGTGCCACTACCACTGGTGGGGATGGCATGGGTAGTACTAGTGGCATGAAAATGACATTACAACTCGACACAAAATTAGTGGATCCTAGAGATCAAGGTAGTGTAAAGAAGCAAAAGGTTATGACAACAATGCCAATGGTGTCTGTGATTATGAGTCCAACAATTGCCACACCTTTAGGACAAAACCCTCTGAATAATCCAAATACTCCACTTGTAATGGGTCAGGGTGTTACTGCTACTAATCCTCATGGTGAAATTATTATAACAATAGGTGGAAGCTCGTACATAGCTACAAGTTCTACTTCACCTTTCAAACATTCAATTGTGTCAGAAAACCCTGATTTTCGTTACAATGATTTTGTAACGAACTTTGAACAAACAAAAAATAGGAATAGGAAAAATACTAAGACATTGAAGAGGGATGCAGTTGATGTAGCTCGTGATGCAAAACCTGCATCGAATAGGTTATTTCCCACATATGACCCAAAGAATGAAATGATGGAGTTCATGGTTGTTATGCCCCCAGCTAGAGATAACAATCCACTAGAGAGTCAGATAGATCCATCTAAATTTCAAGTTAGCACCCTCCAAATGGATTTATAAAAATTTAAAAATGTGGACAAGATAAATGTGTCAAAATGACCAACCAAGTTGTCTAGAGTTCAGTGATGAAGTTGGAGAGAGAGAATGGAAAGCTTCAAGGCAGAATAGAAAAGTTACAGGCCGACCTGGCAAATGAAAAGGCAAAGGAGAAAGCAACAGATAAAAGGTGCAAAGAATTAGAGAAAAGGATAAAAAAATTCATCCTCTAAAGAAGCAATTGTTCAAAAAGAACATATGGAGGCAGAACTGAAATTTGTGAGGGAAAAATTGGAAGAGAGCAATAAAAATCTAGAGGATGAAAAAGCCTCTTCAGTAAATTTATACAAAAGCGTGGAGAGTGCGGCACAAGTAAACAATAAATTAAAGAAAGAATTGGAGGATGAGAGGGTAAAAGAAAAATAGTGGGAAGAGAAAGCAAACTAGTGGGAAGAGGAAGCAGAGAAAATAAAAAAAATAGAGTGAACACTAGTTGTCAGAATTGAGAGAAGACCTAAAGAAGGAAAAAAAAAAAGACAATTAAAACTTTTGAAAACAACTTGAATGACCAAATGAAAAATACAGTCAAGCAAATAAAAAGAGACCTTTGGGGGAAAATAAAGGTGATTGGTGATAGGTTGTGTGATTGGTTTGAAATTAATGAAAGTCTTAGAGATGTTTTTGGGAAGCTCGAAGAGCACATTGACAATAACAAAATTTTTTGTCAAAGAGAAAACTGCAAAACAAATTTTGAATAAAATCAACTCAACTAGTGACAAGAATTTGGAAAGCAAGGGAATTCATGAACGCGCTCTTGCATAAATAAAAGAAACCTCTGTCTTACAAAAATGTCAGAAACTAAAGGAAGTAGAGGAAACTCTTGCCTTATTTGAGATAAAGCTCCCCAAGATGAATCAAACAACAACCAAAATGATAGGTCATGGTTTGCCGAGTCCTAGTCCTAGTAACTCATTAACAAATTTTGTTGGAAGAGAAGCTTACAAAAAAAATTTGGAGGAGACAATGAGCATTGATTTAGGCAAGCTTCCTCAAGACACAACTCATGAAGGCATTGCAAACTGCATCAAACCATTGACAAATTTGAATGTAGTATTGGAAGGATCATTGCTTTCAAGTCAGTCTAACAAGTATGAATGGCTGACGAGGTTGCAGGTCGTCTACTGTAGCTTGACAAATATTAACCTTTCAAGCAATGCAGAATGGAGCTTATTAAACAAACTGGCAGAATTATCTAATCAAAAATAGTATGTGAAAGTACTTTCAGTTTCAATCATCTCTATATTCTTTATCTATTGGCTTGAATTGAGTTAAAAGTAACAAGTTTGAGCTTTGTTTTTTTAACAGGATCAATGTAGCATATGCTATAATGCTATAGCTAATTTACTAAACCGGCATGTCAAATGCAGAAATGTATAGTTGTAGAGATGGTGTACTGGTCTTGACTCTTACTGATTTTGATTTTGAGACTTCACATTAGGAAAATTGACCTGAAGCTATTGTTGCTCCCTTGTTTCTATAAAAGGGAATTCAAGGTCATTTGCTAAGGGTAATGAAATTGAAATTGGGTATTGAATCTTGAGTCATAATTCATTGTCAATTCACTTTTGCAAACAGAATCACACAGAGTTGTGTTCTACTTCTTACTACTATTAACGAATGAATTGTTACATTGTGTCATATTTGTAAATAAATTAATGAGAATCTCTATTTCTAAGAATTGTATCATTTGAATTGCTATGTTTTCAAAAAAATAAAACGATCTTTAAGAATTGTACCATATGAGCTGAATAATGCAAAAGAAAACCATTATTAATTATAGAATTCATGAGATTATCAACCACATTCATGTTTTTGAATTTTGACTCTGGAATATGAAATTATGCATGATTGATGAATGATGATGAGATACAGAAACTGATAGTAGACTACATAAAAGAGTTTAATAAATACCTAGGACCTGCGACTTCTACAAAGGTTCAAGTTGCCACATCATATCATTATCAGGATCCTCGAATTCATCGCCATCAACTTCATAGTCTCCTTGGTTCTTCGATATGTTTTCTACACTCTGCATACCTCCACTTAACTCAAGTTCAAAAATAGCATTACCAGTACCAGTACATGAGTCAATGATAGTCACATCATTGTCTCTGGCACTCCCACTCTAGTTTGAAATTTTTCCCAGCCCTCTTCTCTGACATTTATTCCTCCACAATTTTAGTGCCTTGTCGTAAGGAAAAGTATGAACTTCATACCTGGATGTATAGAGCCTCAAGCAATTTTCCAAATTCTTCTCTAGTTTGTTTCTTAGATTTGACTTTAGAAACCCCAAAGCACTGAAAAACTCTCTTAACCCCCACTGACCCCAATATCATGGTCAAACATAAATAATCAAGCTTGAAATTTTTTTATATTGAATCAATCAACATTTCACTCTCAACTAGATATTTCCAAAGCCTTGTTGATGATCCATCTTCGTGGGGGTTCTCCATAATATTATATTGTTCCCTCATTGTCTGTGAAAAATGGCCCAATTGTTCTCTCAAACGAGATTCATAAAAAATTCCATTTAGAGTTACTCCATTTAGCTCTATGGTTTTGCAAAAATGATCTATCAAAGTTAGTAGCTTATTGCGATAATCCTTCAAATTGTTCATACTCCAATATCGAGGAAACATAATAGACATGGCTTCAAGTAGTTTGACTGGAGGTAATCTTACTCTAATCTCTAAGGAAATATCATAGGCAATGCGCTTCAAAGAAGCAGTTACAGACTCAACAATCTTGGTAAAGTCTTCCCTTTTAACACTTGATACTCACTTCCCATTCTTCCTTCCTGGGTCCTCAGACTCGACCCTGGCATAGTAGTACATTGGTATATCAACTCCATGTACTTCTTCACATAACTCCTCATTTACAGTGATCTTTAAAAAGTTGTCAGGATTGTCCAAATCTGTGATTTTAAGCCAGCTGGAAAATTTTATATCATCACATGCTCAATAGAGATTATCTAGCGTCATGCATGTCAATTTATGAAGCGCAACATATTCTGCAATATACATTACTCTTTGCTGGGCATTTTTCATTATATTTCTCATTTCCTCTAATAGGGGGATAAGACCTGCTAACGTTAAGAGTGTCTCTACATTAGTGAACCTTCATAGCGGCTCAGGAAATTTGGGCAGCTCTACTTCTTCACGACTTGAGTTCATTAGACCAAGCAACGATTGATATTCTGAAAACACTTGATGCGCTTGTCCATCCAAAGAGATCCATCTAGTATCATTATCCTTCAGAAGCTTGTTCCCGCCGGTTAGTCCTTTGGCAAAGTGTTGAAATTACCTCAGTCATTTCAGACTTCGACAGAAGTATTGGTAGAGCTCTTTGATTAAAACTTCAATTTTTTGTACTTGACCATGCTTGCTAACAACTCCAAAAGCTAGATTCATTATGTGGGCCATGCAATAAACGGGAGTAACGTAGGGCGAATAAGAAGTTTGTATCTTTGTGCAAAGACCGCCCTTGTGGCCTTGCATTAATGGAGCTCCATCCGCTCCAACACACGCCAACTTATTGGCAATCATCATGTCATTTATACCTCCATATTCAATTACAGATCTCTTTACTAGTTCAAATAGATTTTCAGCTGTCGCATTATCCTTCATTTTAGTAACAGTTAGTAGATGAGGTTGGTGGACAAAATTGTGTACAGTATAAACATGCATGCATACCCACGAAGTATTATCTACTATTGTAACCTCGTCTAAAGACATTACAATAAAATTTGAATCTTTAATTTTTGCCTTTAGATCCTCTTTTTCAACATCGACAAGACAACTTGCCCATTCCCATCCACTATTTACTGACCAGTGACTGTTAGGATAGTTAGGAACTTTCAGAAAGTGTAATAAAGCACTCAATGATGGGTACTCTATCATAGGACGCCCTCTACTCAAAATATTAAAAGCAACACTTAATTGAAGAACTTTTCCCATTAGTTCTACTTCCAATGCTTTTCCAAAACAAGCTTCAATAGATCCTTTAACTTGAGCAGGCTTCGTCTTTATATTCATCTAAAATTCATATAATTCTGCATTCCTAACATGCAGAGATTCATCCTTTGTTTTCCATATTACCACTGATTTTTCAACTCCATCTATGGTTTTCTTTTCGTAAACTTTACCCATATGCTTCTCTATGGTGTCGATTTTTAATTGCAACCTCTTTTTCTTCTTATTTATCTTGGTGTAAATATTACATCTGCATTCTACCGGAGGCTGACCTTTGATTGGATTGTCCACTGGTTCAATGAATGGATACTTTGACACCCATCTTATTTGAAAATTCCTTGACAACTCCCAGTTTCGATCATTTTTTGAATTGTTTTTTTCTTTTCTTTTTCCTTGCACCATCATCATCTCTGACATTCTTAGTCTCATCCAAGTTGATTATATCATTATGGCTACTCTGGATATTTAACTAAAAATCCTCTTCAAGTTCATCGTGATCTGAGATATCAGGTTCGCTTACTTCTTCAATATGTCATGTAGTTTTAGGTTGTGAATCTTCAAAATCTACTTGTGATGAAGAAGCTTCCCGATTTTGGACAGAAAGATTTCCAACACCATGACCAAAGTACGATGATAAGGTTTTGCATTTTGCTAGCCTCTCTTGGCTTTCCACACTTGCAGGAGCCTTACCCTTATTCTTGTTACCCTTATTTTTGTTCCACATCTCCATTCTCCGACGACTTCCACTGCAAAAAAAAATGTTAAATCATTGAAGAAGTGACAATAGACTATAATATATATATATATATATATATATAAATATGATTCTATATTTATTGGCCCTAAAATCATGTCTGAGGTCTCCCTAGTCACCAGTGTTTGCTAACTGGTTACCACTAAATAATAATGAACTCAACATTACTGTCCCAGAATAAGTATCACTTACCTTTGCCTCAAATTAAATTGCAGTCGCTACTTGCCATTGCAGTATGCAGTTGCACTCAATAGTCTGAAACTTTTCTATCGATCAAATGTTTTTATACTATCCTTATTTGGCAAATTTGGCGGAGGTATTAGGTCAACGTATACAAATTTGGTGAAGCCCACTTAATTTTAACATGTCTTTTGTTATTTGCGAGGCGATTATGGGTTGTCCAATACGAAGGTATGATTAATAAAGTTAGCGAATTTGGGTCGGGTTGAGACACACGTTTGCAAAATTCCAGGTGAATTTGGGGCAGCCTATAAATATAAATGTATAAAACTATTGGGGAATATAGGCCATCCATTTGGGTTGCGTATAAATTATAGGCAAATTTTCAAAATTTACGGGGACCAAAAATTAGATTCCATTGGCGATGATGTGTAAGAAAAGTGAAAAATTAAATAAAGTGATGGGCGATGGGCCCGGGAATTGGTCCCAATATTAATAATTGTCGGTCGATAGGGTCAACCTAATATATGAAAAAAAATTGCCAATTCCCTGCTCACCGACATGCAACATTCGCCAATTGGCGAATAATCTCCACTAAAGTTTTTGCTGCCTGTGACCAAGCTCGAATACCCCTTGTTACAAGTGTGACTATCGTTGCACCAAAATATCAACCTATCAATGTTTGATACAACTGTTAGGGTTGAAGAAAACTGAGAGGGGGGTGAATTAGTGCTCTAGAAGATTTAACTTTTAACCATAATTTACATATCAATGAAATCAATACAACAGTAAGAAAAATATAGCACAATACCATAACATCATAACACCATATTTTTTTATCATGGAAACCCTGTTAGGGTAAAAACTATGGTGGGGATGGAACCCACAATATGTGTTAATTCTACATAAATAAAGGTGCCCGGTTAAGGGTAAGATTACATAAGAAGGGAATGCATGTGCATTCAATCTTATATCCTAGAGCTCATTGCTCAATTACAAAATCAACAACAAGGCTCACTGCCTCAACAATATGATACAAAACATATAGGATACACTATCCCAATCATGAATTGAAAAACAACATCAAGTATACTAATACAGTTCTAATGAGGTGTACAACTGATCAACTGATAGGAAAAATTTTGAGTGATGTTCCTTTAGTAGTATATCACATGCCTTAGCCTTCACATTACAATATAGATATCACTATCCATATCATCCATCTCAAAAACTCAATCTCATATATCAACTTGTTTCTCAACACTGTCGACCATACGAAAAAAATAGGTTCTGTGAAGTGTGTCATCCCAATACCTTATCAAATATCCATGCTAACCAAAATCATAGTGTGTACATGGTGTACCATGTTAGATCTAACTCCTTCATTGATCAAACTGATTATACCATCAATCCAATAGGATCGCTACTCAATCTAATAGTCAACTATCTTTGTCTTTGACCTGTTAACCCTATACTCAAAAAGTCATAACTTCACCAAATCTAATTATGACACTCTGTGATCATAGATATAGATGTATGTATTTCCTATGAATCATCTTCTCCAATCACATATCAAAATTCTATCACATGTGTCCATATCGATCAAAATACCAAAATTTTATCTCTGTGCCAGCAAGTCTATACTTAACCAATTTTACTATCTAACCTTCTGTATCACAAAATAGTGTTAGATAATCATATGAAAGATGTTTTTTTGCATAATTATCCTCACATAGAATCTAATTTGTCTAGGCCATTGGCACAAAATACCCTTCAAACTATTTTGTTACCCCTACATAATGGCAAAAATATGAAGAGTATGTACATGATATTCACAGCAGTAGCTATTATAAACTTGAGGTGAGTTATATTCAATGATTGCACTAGTTTATTCATGTATTGTTACTTTACTCTGACATATATATACATTTCATTTTGTTGGGGTTCAAATTGTTATGTTCTTTAAATGATTTGGGGCCAGGATATTGAGTCATTTGTAATCAAACTGTTAAAAGTTTCCAATAGGTAAACTTTTAAGATAGAGACAATGTAATGTAGAGCATCTAGGACCCATACACACCCACAAGGAAACTCCATGTCTTCATTCTTCTATTTTGGTAACACCACCAACACAAGGTTCATAATATGACCTCCTTCTTTTCAAGCTCATTGAGGGAAGGCATTTGAACCATAACAATATTTAACATCTTTGACACAAGAACATTTGAAAAGGGGTCTTGATTATTATCTTATTAGCAGACACACCATTCTTGTCAAGGACGTGTGATGAAAACTTGGTGAGTGTATGCAAGGAAGAAGATGTAGGAAAACCTTGGGTGTGGGCTACGGATTTTGTTTTGGTTGGGATCAGTATGTGTATCTTGGATCCCGCTCTTGAGCTTAATGTTGTGTAACTCTGGTGTTGTGGTTCAGTTTGTTGTAATAGATGGATCTCTCTCTATTTTTTGTTGCATAGTAGATATAGAAATGGATCTATGTGCTTAATTAGTGCATATTTTATAATATTTTATGAGTATTGGTGCTACTTTGCGTGCAAAATTTGAAATTATGCTTTTTATTTATGTCTCTTGTAAATGAAGAGAATGACTAACTTAGTAATGTTTTTTGTGAAAATCAAGAAACTCAACAAATTAGATTTCTTGAAATATGATAAAAGGAACATAAAATTGCGTGTTAATGTCTGTATTCGAGTATATTTTATGCACAAATTAATGAAACAAATGTAAATTTCTGCTCACTAGGAGACTATATGCGCTTTGTTGAGTGAAATGAATATAAATTTCCTAATTCATTGTTATGTTTGGGATTGTGGATACGAGATAATGTTGAATCTATGTGTGAAAATTATATTTTAGCATGCTTATGATTAGTTAATTTACAAGCAATTGATCTATAATGTTTCTGTTGGATTGCTTGACCCAGTTCCTAGTGGAAAAGTAGGCATAGACTGTGATAATGAATTATTTAGATGATAATATTAAGGTTGATTAGAATTTGATATCATAAGTTAAGAAAAATAGCTTTATAGGTGGAAATCATATGACTACAATTATAAACAATAAATAATAGTAGCATAAAAAATTATTTTCAAAAAAAAAAAAGGTGGTCGCTATTCAGACCTTTGTTGGTTACGTAACCGATGAGAAATCTATATAAGTGATGAATCGATCGTCGTATAGTAGTCGGTATACTGACGACCACCACATAGTTGTCTGACGATTACGACATCACTTATATAGCATTACCATCATTTTATATCTCTGTCCGTGTTGTACGTTCATCGTACATTTGACCAATTGTGGAATGTGTTGGTCGGGCAAGGCGCCTGCACTTACTATCAGTATGCTGACCTTTTTTGGTTACGCAACCGATGAGAAAGCTATATAAGTGACAAATCGATCGTTGTATAGTAGTCGGTATATCGACAACCACCACATAGTTGTGTGACAATTATGACATTTCTTATATAGCATTACCATTGTTTTATATCTTTGTTTGTGTCGTATATTCATTGTATGTTGGACCAATTTAGGAATGCATTTGTTGGGCAAGATGCCTGCAATTCTTGACTATGTAAGCCTTTTCTTTTGACCATTGGGTCGTTGGTATTCTGACGACTATGTTAGTCATTGATTACTTCGACAAAAAAAGTTTGACGACCACATTGGTCGAATGTTCTACATTTTTAAGTTGTAAAATTGACCACTGCGCGTCGAAAATTAGGCTAAATTTTATTAGTAAGGGATAACCACACCAGAAGCTGGTGTGATCTTACCTGTAGCATCAATTGTCTCTTTTCTAACTCATACCTTACTCATTTCCTTCCTAACCTCATTCACATCAATAATCTTCTTTCCTTTATCATTCTACACACTGTTTCCTTCTATTTATCCTCCTACACTATTCATTTTGCAATTCCTAGCAATATAACCATGATTATTGCAATTAAAACATGTCACATTTGCATACCTTGTGTTTGCATGGTTTGTCCCCATTCTGCATTGCTTCACAATATGACCAAAGTTGTTGTATTTGTAACAGGTTATGTTCTTTTGATTATTCATCCTTGATCTACACTCACTTACCTTGTCTCCATAATTCTTGCAGATGTAACAATAGCCAAAGCATGTAGCATTATTAGATCTACTTCTACACTCCTTTTCTCTATGCCCAATCTTGTTACATGAAAACATTTCCCATTGAATTTAGGTTGTCTTATAGGTGTCTTCACAGGTTCTTCAGTTTTTTATTCTGATGAATTAGTTTTCTCTATCGATCCAAAACTTTCACCTTTCTCAAATCCAAGCCCTTGTGTATCTCCAACTGGTCTTTGTCTCTCTAATTGCTCATCAAGCTTCACAGTACCTGATCTTAATTTTTCTCTGAATTCATTTGCAGTAAAAAGTTCACTCCTAAGAACTTCATTAACCCTTTCAAGTTCCTACTCATTATGTTTAGACTCCTCAAGGTAGATCTATAATTGTCCAAATTAGCATTCTTCTATCTTCTCCTTCATGGTTTGTTCAAGATTCTTCTTTTCTTTAATCTCTTTAGTTAGCTTTAGTACCACAACTTCCGAATCATGTTTCATTTTATCTCTATCCTTTGTGATTTGTTCATGTTCATCGTATTTTTATTTTAGGGATTGTGAACCATTTGAACTTCCTTTTTGTTGCAACTGTTCCACAAGATCTTTCCTCTTATTTCTAGATTTGTTCACCTGATATTTAAGATTTTCAATGAAAATTTCAACACCCTTAAGCTTTCTCTCCAATTTTGAATTATGATTGTTTGCTTTGTCAAGATCATCAAGCGCAACTAAAAGATGCTTTTGTGCACTGCTAGAAACTGTCAAATCTACCATTAGGATCTTCCTTAAGTGGTTAGAATCCTTCCAAGGACCAAATCTCTAATACAAATTGTTAGGATTGAAGAAGACTATGAGGGGGGTGGTGAATCACTGTTCTAGTAGATTTAACTTTTAACCATAATTTGTATATTAATGAAATCAATACAACTGGAAGAAAAACATAACACAACAACCATAACATCATAACACTATATTTTTTTTATCATGGAAACCCTGTTCAAGGAAAAACTATGGTGGGGATGGAACCCACAATACGTTTTACTTCTACAAAAATAAAGGTTCCTGGTTAAGGGTAAGATTACATAAGAAGGGAATGCACATAGATTTGGGCTACCAACCTAGAGCTCACTGTGCAATTATAAAATCACCAACAAGGCTCACTGCCTTAGCAATCTGATACAAAATAGATAGGACACATTGTCCCAATCATGAATTGATAAACAACATCAAGTATGCTAATACAATTCCAATGAGGTGTATAACTAATCAACTGACAGGAAAATTTTTGAATGATGTTTCTTTAATATTATATCACATGCCTTAGTCTTCACATTAAAATATCTATCACTATCCATATGATCCATCTCAAAAAATTGATCTCATATATCAACTTATTTCTCAATATTGTCGTCCATAAGAAAAAAATAGGTAGTGTGCAGTGTGTTGGCCCAATACCTTATCAAATCTCCATGCTAACCCAAATAATAGTGTTTACATGGTTTACCATGTCATCTCTAACTCATCCATCGATCAAACTGATTATACAATCAATCCAATAGGATCATTGCTCGATCTAATAGTCAAATGTCTTTGTTTATGTCTCTGACATGTTAACCCGATACTTAGCAAATCATAACTCCACCAAATATTATCATCACACTTTGTAATCATATACATAGATGTATGTATGTCTTGTGAATCATCTCCTCCAATCGCATATCAAAATTCTATCACATGTGTCCATACCGATCAAAATACCAAAATTGTATCTCTGTTCTAGCAAGTGTATACTTAACCAATTTTACTATCTAACCTTGGGTATCACAAAATAATGTTAGATATATTAGATTTGATGAAAAATTAAGCCTATAGCTCCCAAGAATCACACGCATGCAAACACTTGTCACAGAAATAGAGACGAAAAACCTATGGAGGCCAAAAACAACATATCTGTGAAAGAGGAAACATCCTCAATTGATTAAATAATGGAATACAAAATACAAGATGATTCAAGATCAATCAGAATTAATTGTCAAATACAAAGAGATCAAACCTGATAAAATATTATCAAAACCCTAAAAAGGGAAACTTTAGGTTGCATGATAATAAATAATAATAGAATTAATTATTATATGCCTAAAGTTTAGCTTAACTGAACTAGAGATAATAAGTGACTTAATAATTAAATTAGAATGATTAAATTAATAAGTGGAATAAATTATTACTTTAACACCCCCACTTAAGATAAACTTAGGGAGTAGCAAAAACCTAGAAACAACTACTGAAAGGAGGAAATGGGTCCCGACAACATGGCCTAATCAGGTACCCAAGTACAAAAAGCCTTTGTAAAGAGGAGAAAAGGAGAAAACCCATTGGGAAGAACCCCTCTCTGAAAAGAGATAAAGGCTAGTGATGGACTGATGAAGCATCCAAACTAGATAAAGTTCTAGGAGATGGGAACAAAGGAAGAACATGAAGAATATCACTGAAGCATGAAGCTCCAAACATTGTCAAAGAATAACTGCTATAACCTCCACTGTAATAGAATATGATGAGGTAGAGAAGACTGTAAAAAAATCCTAAAGAGATGATCAATCAAATATGGAAGGATGTCTCTAAATTAGGAATGAAAGACTGTCCATATGGTAAATGATCCATCTCACCAAAATGCATAGGTACCCAACCACTGCATCCGCCTAGTACGTAGGAACAAATACTGAATACATAGATCACTCCATCGAACCAAGGAAGCATTAGAACCAACAACAGATACCCCCCATAATGTTGAGCAAGGAGAGGCATGACAGGTACACTAAATCAGACTACCAAGAATAATTTCACGATGAAGAACTAGGAACATAGAAAGTGCAATAGAAAGTACAAGCACATATAAAGGATGGTGTCATGGAGGAAAAATTCTCTTGACACACATCATAAGGATAATTTCATGGAAGGAACACTCACTTGACAAAGGAAGATGGAAAATAAAGAAAATATTAAACCCCCTCATGGCACTTTATAATGTAGTGCAAGTACAAATATGCACAAAAATGTCCAAGATCCCAAGCATGCATTAGATGACACTTTATCTCAGTGCATTTGCAAAAATGAAATGCTATAGAAATAGATGTCTACAATGCTCAGGAATGACAAAATTTTGTAAGAACATAAGTAAAAACTACAAAGGAGTCATCCCATGCAAGGAAAATGACCCCTAGACTTGAAATATCCAAGATATTCACCATATTGCAAAAAAGCAAAAACCTGAATAAAATATACCTAGAGAACATTTTGGATATGAGACCCATACCAAAAGAAAGAGCATAGAACTATATTTCCAACGATGTGCAAAAGTTGGAAATGGAGCCCAAATGAGCAAGATATGGCTCCCAGCGTGCAAAAAGAAACCCTGGCTTTGACTAGCAAAAACATGTGCAAAACAGTAAAATCAGAAAACTAAACTTGCAAAATTAGGTTGAGCTCAGAACAAGCTTTCTGATGATATCTCATTCAAGCCCAATTTTGATATCATATGCTCAAGTTACAAGAAAAACACCTAAGATGGCTCCAAAACAAGAAGAGTCCCAAGAAATCTCAGCTAAAGTTGGTGAAGCTCGACTAAATCTGGCGATGGCGCTAAATATGGTGGGAGTGTTAGAATTTTGACAAAAATTGGCAGAGGTACTAAGAAGAAAAAAAATTAATTTTTTAATATTTTTTCCCTCTCCACCAGTATGGTGGTGTAAAAATAGAGGCAATTGTTTTTGCCTCGAAAAGCGTGTTTGGGTCGTACTTGCAAAAAGAAGGCCTAGATTTCAACGTTGTCCAAATTGGACAAGCCTTATATGAAAATAGGGGTTTTGGTACCTTCCGAACGCAACTATGAGGTCAATTTGTGCCCAAAGTGCTCCAAAAAATAACTCCCCCCATATCCACAAAAATCTGAAACTAAAAACCTCTTGAAAATATAGATCTAAAGAACAAGGCCAAATCTCTCATGAAGAGAACATGGGCATGAAGATCTAGAACTCCGATACCATATTGGAGTTTATGAAAAATCAACCTTACAACCCCCAAGAACCACCTGCATGCAAACACTTGTAACAGAAAGAGAGAAGCAATAGCTATGGAGGCCAGAAACAATAGATCTGTGAAAGAGGAAACATCCTCAATTGATTCAATAATGAAATATATAATACAAGATGATTAAAGATCAATCAGAATTAATTGTAAAATACAAAGAGATCAAACCTTATAAAAGGTATCTCATTCCTTATTGTTTTTGTTTTTGCTGTACTTTTTGTTTAGGTTGTTAGCCTGTTTGTTATTGTTCTTTCCTTGCTAGGTGCTAGGGCACAGATTTTGCTAAACTCTATTGAATGTGTAAAACTTTTGTAAAGGTTTCAGGTCCTTGTAAAACCTATTTTTACTTAATCAGAACCTTATAAAAGGTAATCAAAACCCTAAAAAGGGAAACTCTAGGCTACATGGTAATAATTAATAATAGAATTAATTATTATATGTCTAAAGTTTAGCTTAAGTGAACTAGAGATAATAAGTGACTTAATAATTAAATCAGAAAGATTTAATTCATAAGTAGAATAAATTATTACTCTAACAAGCTAATCATCTGAAATATGTGTAGTTGTCATCATGGCAACATAGAATTACTCCATTTTTCTCTCTTTCCAACAACAACCACTAGACTTATAGAGTCCACAAGATGCGGTTAAGCCATGTTACAAACTTCGAGCACTGCATTGCACAACAAAAGGAGACCAAGGGAACACACCTTGCAACAATTCCATGCATGTGGACAAGAATCTCCAATCCACTTTTTCATATACCTTGTTTATGTCTTATTTTAGGATCATGCTTGGTTGCTTATTTTTTTGAATGGAGTGGATAGCTTCTTGGAAAATTATCACTCCATCACTAATGAATCTACCTAGTACAAATCTTGTATGTTCTTCCCCTACAATGTTTGCTGAAAGATTTTTCAGTCTGTTTGCTAGAGTATTTGTTAGTATCTTATAAATGGTGTTGCAAAGTGATATTGGTCTAAACTCATATAGACTCGTATAATTATCTTTCTTGGGAATCAAGACTATGAAGGAGTTGTTTGTTTCTCTTAAATATCTACCTAAAGATATGGTTGTTATTAGTGATTTAGTCAACTCCAAACCCAATATAGGCCAACATTTCTGAAAAAAAATGTTGGGAATCCATCTGGACCCAAGGACTTGTCAAGGGGAAGTTGATTTAGTGATTTATGGATTTTGTCTTCCATGAATGTTGCCATCAACATTCAATTTTCTTCCTTTGTAAGAAGCCTTAGTATATCCACCAGCATCTCCTTTTGGGTTTAGAGATGTGAACCGTCATAATTATTGAGAAGGTTAGAGTAATAGTTAAGTATCTCTTTTTGTATCTCAGTTTGTTCTTCTATGGTTTGTCCCCCTTCGTTGATAATTTTGTGGATTTGGTTCCAGTGTTTCTCCTTTTCATAGTGCTATTGTGAAAGAGATTTGTGTTCTTATCCCCTTCATCCAACCAGGTTTCTCTTGATTTCTGCCTCCATAAGATCTCTTCTTTGGCCAAGATATCTTTGTAGTCCCTTATGATCTCTTTTTCCTTACAAAACATCTCTGAGTTCATTCCTTTTTGAATGCCTAGTTCATTGAGATGTTTGATGTCCTACTCAATAGTATTCTTGGTTTCAAAGATGTTCTTAAAGTTATTTATGTTCCAACATAGGAGGTTATTTTTTATATTCTTCATTTTATCCATGAAGAAAAAGAGTTTGGAACCTTCAATGTGGAAATCCTTCCACCATTGGTCAATTAGTTTCATAAAATCCTTATCTTTCATCCACATATTCTCAAATTTGAAAAGGCATAACAGTGGTTTTATTTCAGCCAAAATCTCCAATTGAATGGGATAATGGTCCACCCCTGATGTTTTTGAAATAGAATCTTTGAAATCAAATGGAAAGGTTGTTAGATCTCTTTCGTAAAAAAATCTATCCAATTTTTCAGCAATGTTGCATAAGCCCATTCTCCTGTTGTTCCAAGTGAAGGTTCCATTTTCCAATTCAATTTCTTGAAGGTTTTCTTTCATCATGCAATTTTTAAAGTCAATTTGAGGATGGGGATCTCTCTGTATCCCCCAATCTTCTCTAATAGAAGAACAATAGCATTGATTTTACCTCCTATAATGTAGTTTTTTTCTGCCCAAATCCTAAGTTTGTTGTTAATTTATTCCCAAACTTCCAATTTCTTCTTAGTGGGGATTGGACCATATACATTTAAGATGGAGAATTTGAGATTATAATTTAAACTTTTGATTGTCCCCCAGCAAGTTAGGCCTCCCTTATTTTTCTATTGAAGTCAACTCTTCTTGGATTCCACATAATTGTTACCCCTCTTGAGGACCCTGAGGCTTTTTCAAATTCGATATTCCAACTTCCTATCCCTTGACTAAATTTTTCCATTTGGTCTACATTCATTTTTGTTTCCTGCAACATGACTATGTCTACTTTGAAGGAGAAAATGCAACATTTGATCAAATGTTACTTTTTAGGAGTATTTATGCCCATAACATTCCAAGATATGATCTTCATCTCACCTTGGGAAGGAACTTCCCCTTCCCTACCTACATGTAAGCTATTATTTTGGTTAGGTTAGATTCTCCCTCTTCTTCCAATCTTAAGAAAGCTAAAGATTTGTGTCCTCTTCCTATCTTGATTTTCCCCCATAGTCTAGAGACTTTTTGTTTAGCATTGTTCTTTCTATCTCTAAACTGTAATTGGGTTATTTATTTTGACCTAGAGAGGAGGGATGGTCCAAGTTGGCGAGTGATTCATTTGCATTCTGATTTTGAATTATTTGTTCTTTCTCTAAAGCTTCTGAGAAAAACATGCCTTCTAGATCCTCAAACCTTTCTTCCTCCTCTAAGTAGTCTGAATCAAGGATCCTTTCCATAAACGTGAGTGATTTCATCCCTTTTTCATTGCTTTCCCCCTATAGATTATTATTTTATGCTATTCCAAATAGTTCATACATTGCCCAGATTATGGGGGACAGGGTAGGGCTTTGATAATTCTCCTCTGGGTTACCCATTGGCTCATTCTCTTTCTCTGTAGGGATTTGATCATTTTTCTTTGGGTTTCTCATTAGCTTATTCCCTTTTCCTCCCCCTCCAATATTATTTTTCCCTTTTTGTTGGAGAGTGGTAGGATTCCTCCCTTGACCTATTTTTCTAAAAAAATACTTGTTCATTGATCTTGTCTCTTTAAGGTGTGGCTCCCTCAGTTGTGTATTTATTTGATTATTAGTGTTCTTAGATTCTATGGTTGCCTTTCTACCCTGTTTGTAGATTCCTTTGAGAGGGACATAGTAGGATCTTAATTAAATTCCTTTTCCATCAGTCTTGCTGATTTTTTCTTCCAATACCATGGTTGCTTGTGGTTTCCACAATGCCTTTTAGTTTTAGTCCTATTTCCAATTCCAATTGGCTTTTTAGTCCCATGCTTTTGATTTTCTTCTAGGAGGTCAGTTCTATAGAGCCCCTTAAGGCTAATGAATCCTTGAGGGGAAAATTTCTCTCTTCTACTTCCAAGTGGATCTCCTTTGAGATATTGCCCCAAGTCTTGCTGTGAATAACATCAGAGCCCTTAGACCTAAAATGTCTACTTGTTTCTTTCATTATGTCAATAAGCCTCTCTTGTAATATGTCATCGCATTCTTGTTCAAGGTCATTAATAGTGTTGACTTACAACACCTTGATTTGATTACCAAGATCAGGTATATTTTTAGATTTGGGGACCTCTTTTGAAGTATTAGCATTTCTATTGTTATCCCCCTACTGATTGCCCCCTTAGATTTTCTCCCATCTTCTGTTTTGGTTGTGGTAGGGCCATGCTTTTCCTCATCCCTATTTTCTTTCTCCTGTGCCAAATCTAAACTAGGTGAGCACCCTCTAATATCTCCCCTGGAGGTCCCCTTCAATTGCTTTCAGATCTCCTCCAGTCTTAGACATTCTGCAAAGATATGATCTGCAATTTCTATGATCATATCTCCTCCACTATTGAAGTAACCTTTCCATTTGTCTATGAAAAGGTTTATTGTGGATGATTATGACTATCTGTTCAAGGGAGTACTTATTGGGGACTCTAGTGTGGGGAAATCAAATCTGCTATCAAGGTTTACAAGGAATGAGTTCAATTTGTATTCTAAGTTATGAATTTTGGGTAAAAAATACATTACAATGAACATTAAATCAATACCACACCCATAAAACATACCAAACAAGAGGAAAAATTGCAAACAAAATATACAAGGGTACTTGTATGAAACAAAACCATACCCATAAAAGAACTCAAACGAGAAAAACATTTAAAAAAACATACTCAGTACATGTTTAACAATACCATACCCTCAAAAGAACCCAAGCAATAGAAAAATCAAAGAAAAATTAATAATGAAAATACATACCTCTCCTAACCTCTTGTGTCCCATATTTGTGCCTTGATCAATTTATCATCAACTTGAACACTCCTTGTGGAAAAATCGACATGTAATACCCTACCTTGTGATTATGTTCCTGTTCCGAGTGCTTCAGATATAATTAACTATCTAAATGTCTTAATATATTTTGTGAGGATCAAATGTATGTATATTATTAAAAATTAAACATAGATAAATTATTATTGTTAATGTTATATATATATATATATATATATATATATATATATATATATATATATATATATATATGTATGTATGTATGTATGTATGTATGTATGTGACAATAAGTCACTCAAAAAAAACTTTTAAGTTTGTTTTGAGTGACTTATTGTCATATCTCTTATATATATGAAAAATATATATTAAAATATTGATTTATTATTGTTTGTTTATTATAAAATTAAGAATTTAATATATTAAGTTTGTTTCAGTGACTTATTGTCATATCCTTATTTAAATATCATATTAGTAGATATTCCTTATAAGAGCGCTTTGATGGCATGTGGTCTGTTTCTGAGAATGTCGCAAAGTAGTGAATAAATGTGCATGAAACAATATAAATGCAATTAACACTCATAACGATGGAATGATTAGGTTTTAGGGAGTGGGCACATATGTCAAACTGCCCACATTAAAGATGGAGAGTAACAATTATTATTTTTTGATGAATAGTGCCTTTTCAATTAATAAAATATCAAAGTTACATATCCACAAAAAGGGGCTGGGGGATATAGAAATCACCCCGCAAAGTTCACACGGCAGAGCCAAAAATGGTAAACAACTATTCATAAAAAAAATAGGCATAAAGCCTTAAAGCATCAAGAGTAGTGGTAGAAGGAGGAGGATCTTTATCATCAGAACCCCACACATCATTGGGGTTAACAAGAGGGTCGGGGAGCGACCATCCATCATCTTCAGCTTCTTCCTTATCTTTCTCTTCTGCCCTGGGTGGAGAAATGGCTAAAGCCATGCGGGGAAACTTGGAAGAGGTGGCAGGATGCCAATCAGAGCCACGACGCAAACAAGGAGCATCAGGAGGGGCAGACTGAGCTAGAGCTGGAGACCACCCAGAAGTACGGCGAGGCGGAGAAGCTGAGCGGTTGTTAGGGATTTTTCTTGCATAAAACACAGTGCTTGATAAACTACTTGAACACTATACCCTTTAATACTGTTTCAAGCCAAGAAAAGCCTAATTGCTAAGGATTGAACAAAATCCTTCTTCGGTTTTGAGCTCCACATATACTCAGGCAGGTTTTACCTCTTAATGATTACTGATTACACAGTATGTATAAAAGTGGACACTGATTTTCTATGTATCCTTGTTAAACCAACTTATGAAACACCTTACAAATGATCAAGCACAACCAAATGCAAAGCTTAACCAGACAAACAATGATTGCAAATATAGCAAAAACCAGTGATATAAGGACTTTCATCCTTCTTCCTTTTAAGGAGGGATAACCTAATTGATTCACTCTCCAAGGAATCACTAAAATGGACAATATCCTGCTGATATGAGTCCTTAATGAGTTCAGCTCATTTTCTCTAAGTAACAGAAATATATTTAATTGAAATGATTTTGATATTGGATGAAGAACAAACTGTAAACTATATCCTAGACTAGTGCCTATCCCTTGGGAAAAGATTCAATGAAAACATGAATAAGCAGAGATAAACCAATAGAGATACTGTAGAGTGCCTTACAAACTACATGCAGCTGAGATAGAGTGCCTTACAAGCTATCCTCTCATATACATACATCTGTATCAAATCCTTATCACAGTGCTTTGCTCTCTGAAATCATCTATGAAACTTAGTCCTCTCCTTGAAAGGAACTCATAAATAATTAGACAAACTACCTTGTAGCAGGTGTATTTCAAATGCCTTACAAGTGAAACACACTAGAGCACAAACAAAATGCAAAGAGACAAGATAATATGAAAGAGGGAAAACTACACTGTATTCTATTAATGGATTTTGTTTCAACACATCCAGACAATAAGCCTCTAGAATATCAAAGACATAGAAGTATAACTTGCAATAAAATTTCCACAAGACCAACAGGGACCTGCTCTAAACATCTACAAGGAAAAACCCCAAAACAGAGCAGAAAAAAGGAACCCTTACAACTGAGAAAAGAAGAGGATATATAGAAGAGAAGAAACCCTAAAAACTATGTTTGGAAAACACCTATCCCCTCAAATATGATTTGCACTCATTCCTTCTTTTCCAAAAAATTTGATCCTTCTCGGTGACTTCAAAATCTAATTTTACTTGCATTCCAAGTCTTCAAAATATCTGATATATTTCATTAATATCTGACTCCATCTGTCTTTTCAAAATCTGATTTTATCCTCATTATAACTCTTTCATTCTGCCACTAAGAAGCTTTCCAAATCTGATATTAATCTGAGAAAATCTAATTTCATTCTTCTTCAAAAAATCTCTGGGAAAGCAAATATGAATCTGATTTTGCAAATAAAATATATGTATTTGTCTCTTTCTTCTATGCAAATCTGATCTCCATAATCTGATCTTCATTCTATCCAAATTTGTCATGCTTTTGCAAAAAATCTGATTTCCTCTGTGTTGAAAATTCTTCCCGGAATGTTCCTTTTCAAATAAGAAATAAAATACATTTGCCAGAAACTATACCTTTTCCTATGTTTAACTATGCATATAACTTTAATTTTTTCATTTAATATAGTTTCTATGCACTTTAGCCTTCAATTTGCCTTTAATATCTTCTTTGATTTTCACTTTCAACTATAGAAAATTCTTTTAATTCTGTGCACTTTAACTCTGTGTATTGAAATTTCTCATTTTCCTTAATTTTCTGCATATTATGCCCAGATTTCACTAGATTTTGACACTTGTCATATGTTGATTCACTTTCCTTTTTCTGGTCTTAACTCACCTTTAACCCCTTCTCATCTGGAGACTTGGAGACTACTTAGTCTCTAAGTCTCTAGATCCTTTTCTTAACCTTCAATCTATTTGGAGATTTGGAGACTAACTTAGTCTCTAAGTCTCATGATCTTTTTGCTAACCATGGGTTTGTTGGGAGATTTGGAGATAAGCTTTAGTCTCCAAGTCTCTAGATCTTTTCTTAACTGCACCTTAACTGCACTTTAATCCTGGTCAACTTTTGCTCATTGTCTCTAAGTCTCTGAAAGATTTCTTCAACTATGATTTGATTTGGAGACTTGGAGACAAGCCTTTAGTCTCTAAGTCTCTGAATAATTTTCTTGACTTTAGAGACTTGGAGACTAACTTTAAGCTTAACTCAAATATTAACCATGCCTCAACTGTGGTTACTTTGCACAATGTAGTCTCTAAGTCTCATAATCTTTTTCTTAACCACGATTTGATCTGGAGACATGGAGACAAGCTTTAGTCTCCAAGTCTCTAAATGAATTTTGTAACCATGAAATTATTGGGAGACTTGGAGACTAACATTATGCATTTTTACTCCAAAATAATGGGACCCACAAGTATTTCAAAATTTTCAACCAAGAGACCCACAAAATGGCCTCTTGGTTCTTTCTTCAAATCATATACTAAGTGTTAGAGTATATAAATGTTAAAAAATGCCACTGCCCAACAAATGTGGGATAATCTCTTTGAGTTTTTTTATGGGCAGTTTAGACAGTGTTGTACACAGGCGACTGTATCTCATGAACCAAGATGAATTTGGAAAATCACTTAGGTGAGAATCTGGAGAATTGGATTTGTGACAACATATCCAAAAATGAGCTCGATCCAACGATTGAATAAAAAGTTATGCCCCCCGCAATATGAATTTTGTTTTTGTTTCTGCAAATTCGTGTTTATAATGAAAGGTAATGAAATTTTTTAACCATTTAAAATGTCTTCCATTCTCCTCCAGAGGGTTGGGTGTCCCTTTCTATGGATTCACATTTTGCAACTTTAACTGAAAACTTTAAAAAACTCTCCTTTTCCCATTACATAACATTCTTTTAAAACTATATAAACTGAGAATTGAATTTCCACATATAAAAGTTGTGTCCCTAAGTTCACGGTTTGGGAATCTGTCCTTCTTGGAACTCATTTCTCATCTTCAAACACCCAAAATAGCCTTCAAACAAAAGGTTATCATGGGTACTCACCTTTCCTTATTGAAAATTTTGACATGGTCACTCCAAATTTGTGCCAAATTTGGGAGCACCAACAGTGGCTCTGACTGAGGATGGTTAAATGCAAGTTTATACCGAGAACCACAGATCTCTCGAGTAGCAGACCACCCCAAAACATAAAATCAGATTTTCTCCTCTCTTTCTTCTACCTTCACCTCTCAAAACTTTTTAAAAAATGGGGAAACCTCTTACTGAAAGCAAACACACAACTAAAAGGGAAAGCAACTATACAACATGTTTATTATCTACAAAAGGCCCAAAGCCCCACAACTGCTCGATCAACTCTTACCTCTATCAAACACAAAGCTCTCTGCCCCATGTTTCAAAAATATGATAACAGTGCCACTCTTGTCTGTTTGATTCAATCTACTGTCATCATGTATCAACTCATCATATGACAACAAATCTGCAAATTCTTCATATGAGCTTCCATAAACATTAGGCAAATTGTCATTGTAAAAAGTTTGTGGCATATAAATCTCACATTCATTAGATAAAAACAAACTTTGATATATGTGACATTTATCATCTTTGATCTGTAAACCACAGCTTAAAGACTCACAATCCAACTAAAAGGAGGGATACTCAACCTCTGTTATACTGCTTGGGAAAGCATCATTAGGTCCATTCACATCCATCATTTGCCTCTCAAAAGAAAACATACCTTGATTTTTATGCAAAAGTTGAATAAACTCATCACCTTGGATATGATCATCAAACTTAGGACATAGATCAATAATCTCCTTATCAGAAACAGGAGCACCCTACAGCTTATCATCATCAAACAAACTCAAAGCAAAGTGGTGGGTGGGAGGGAAAATACCAGCACATTTAGTTTCTTCCTTTGAAACTTGAGCCACTGATTGACCATCATTTAATGGTTCAAAGGTAGATTTAAAATCAAGACAAGATTCAAAATCCTCATTGTTATCCAAATCAATACTTAACTCCATATTTAGATTTTTTGCATCTACTGAATTTGAAACCACACTGAAAACCTCATCATCTGATAAATCAAACTGAATTTTAATGTAGCCTAATGAAGAAGGAGTGCAAGAAGAAACAATATCACATATGTCCAAATCAGAATGCACTGATTCACTTTCCTTGTCAAAATCAATATGTATTGGACATGAAATTTCAAAGCTTCCATTTCCTGAATATCTAAGATACTCAAAAGATAAAATCTCTGTAATTTTTTCACTGTGAAGGGAACAACAGTCATCTTCTTCATTTATCTCCTTACTATCTTCTTGCATGATGCTGCAAATTTCTTCTTTGTTGGAGTCTTGTAGTGAAACCTCTGAAATCATATCTTCTTGTGTAGTGATCTCACTACAAACACTCATGTCTGCATCATAACTATTATCTTGTTGGCTGCATATATCTTCTTCATGTTTTTGCTACTCATATAACTTATTATCAATATTAATGTCAGAAATATCTTCACCAGCAGTAAACTCCTCATCATTACTAATCATATATTCATCTTTAAAATCAGATTCATTATATTCTTCACAATAAGATTTATCATCTGCATCTTCAATTATCTCACAATTTTCAGATTCAATATCATTATTCTCAACATATGATATGTCTTTAGAAGAAGCATCTTCTAAAATATTTATCCATTCTATAGTTTGCTGAAAATATTCTACCCTCTGAGTAATTGATAACTTACATGTATGAGGGAAACAAATTTGAACAAATAACTCAACCCATACATACTCCTGAGGACAAAAAATGATACCGTAGCCCTTTAGCTTATCAACAAATCTTATGTAAAAATCATTTGGTGATTCGCCTTCCTCTCTGCTCATGTGTCCTTGTAAAAGTAGCACCACCTTTTCTTGAAGTCTTTTCCTCAACATATTTATCTCTGCTTTGATAAGATCAAACTCTGATATAAGATCTTTTGATTCAGATATGTCATGTTCTTCACTGTGCTCTTTATCCTCATACTGCTCTACATCACTAAACTGCTCAAAATCACTGAATCTTTTAATAAAACAAGCCTCTAATGCTTCCGTGGATTTTATTGAGCCATGAGGTAGATCCCTAATCCAATCTCTTGCAACATCGACTAAGGATATTACAAAAAGTTTCATCAATATATCCTCATGTGAGATGTTGTGGTTGTCTACTAGGTCAGCAAAATTTTCTAAATGATTTTCATCCAACTGTTCACCAAAACCAACAAACTTTGGCAAACACTCCCTAACCTTTGATGGAATATGATTTGGATATCCATGGATACCCACAAAACTAATTGCCCCAAAAAAAATGACTACCCCTCCAATCACAAGATTGTGACATCTTAGTAATCAAAAAGATTACAAACTACCACTCTTCAAATACATATCTCCTTCAAATTTTGCAAAAATGCAAGTAAAACTTGAAATATGTAAACCTCTTTTTTCACACCTTTATCCTTTTTGCTATAGTGCTACAATCACTTGATAAGGAAAACTATCAAAACTTTGTGAAATACTTGGATGTACTTGAGCTGCTACAAATATGTGATTTGAAAACACCTCCAAATTAGTTGTATTGTAAAGCTGCCAATTTGTTGCAGAGAAAAATATTTGCAACTGGATGAGATCTTTTTTCCAGCTCTAACTTCTTCAAATCAGCAATCTCACATACACCACACATAAATCCCTTTATTGATTCCTTACTTGGCTACGTCCATAGCCACAGGAGCCCAAGAATCTGCTGTCACTGTTGCTACAAGTCCACCTTCTTTTGCAGTCTTTCTTTAACATGCACACTGGTGCAAATCAGAGAACTCAGAGTCGCCACTCACCAGTAGTGAGATTCTTTTGATACTATCTTGGAGAAACTAAAAAAATTTCAGACACTTTGTAGCAAACAACAGACAAACTTGACTCTTTTTATAAAACATAAGGAATCTATCCTTTCTTTTTTGAAATCCAAACTCTATAGCCAGACTCAACTACAACTGGTTTGCAAGATTTAAAAGATACTGCACTAGAGAATCCAGGAAATAAACTTTTCTACTTCCCCAGTAGAGTCGCCAATTTGTTAGGGATTTTTCTTACATAAAACACAATGCTTGATAAACTAATTGAACACTATACCCTTTAATATTGTTTCAAGCCAAGAAAAGCCTAATTGCTAAGGATTGAACAAAATCCTTCTTCATTTTTGAGCTCCACATATACTCAGGCAGGTTTTACCTCTTAATGATTACTGATTACACAGTATGTATAAAAGTGGACATTGATTTGCTATGTATCCTTGTTAAACCAACTTATGAAACACCTTGCAAATGATCAAGCACAACCAAATGCAAAGCTTAACCAGACAAACTATGATTGCAAATATAGAAAAAACCAGTGATATAAGGACTTTCATCCTTCTTCCTTTTAGGGAGGGATAACCTAATTGATTCACTCTCCAAGAAATCACTAAAATGGACAATATCCTGCTTATATGAGTCCTTAATGAGTTCAGCTCATTTTTTCTAAGTAACAGAAGTATATTTAATTGAAATGCTTTTGATATTGGATGAAGAACAAACTGCAAACTATATCCTAGACCAGTGCCTATCCCTTGGGCAAAGAGTTAATGAAAACATGAATAAGCAGAGATAAACCAATAGAGATACTGTAGAGTGCCTTACAAACTACATGCAGCTGACATAGAGTGCCTTACAAACTATCCTCTCACATACATACATCTCTATCAAATCCTTATCACAATGCTTTTCTCTCTGAAATAATCTATGAAACTTAGTCCTCTCCTTGAAAGGAACTTATAAATAATTAGACAAACTACCTTGTAGCAGGTGTATTTCAAATGCCTTACAAGTGAAACACACTAGAGCACAAACAAAATGCAAAGAGACAAGATAATATGAAAGAGGGAAAACTACACTGTATTTTATTAATGCATTCTATTTCAACACATCCAGACAATAAGCCTTTAGAATATCAAAGACATAGAAGTATAACTTGCAATAAAATTTCCACAAGACCAACAGGGACCTGCTCTGAACATCTGCAGGGAAAAACCCCAAAATAGAGCAGAAAAAAGGAACCCTTACAACTGAGAAAAGAAGAGGATATATAGAAGAGAAGAAACCCTAAAAAATATGTCTGGCAAACACCTGTCCTTCTCTCAAATCTAATTTGCACTCATTCCTTCTTTTCCAAAAAATCTGATCCTTCTCGGTGACTTCAAAATCTGATTTTACTTGCATTCCAAGTCTTCAAAATATCTGATATATTTCATTAATAACTGACTCCATCTGTCTTTTAAAATTTGATTTTATCCTCATTATAACTCTTTCATTCTGCCACTAAGAAGCTTTCCAAATCTAATATTAATCTGAGAAAATCTGATTTCATTCTTCTTCAAAAAATCTATGGGAAAGCAAATATGAATCTAATTTTGCAAATAAAATATATGTATCTGTCTCTTTCTTCTATGCAAATCTGATCTCCATAATCTGATCTTCATTCTGTCTAAATTTGTCATGCTTCTGCAAAAAATCTGATTTCCTCTGTGTTGAAAATTCTTCCCGGAATGTTCATTTTCAAATCTGAAATAAAATACATTTGCCAGAAACTATACCTTTTCCTATGTTTAACTATGCATATAAATTTAATTTTTCCATTTAATATAGTTTCTATGCACTTTAGCCTTCAATTTTCCTTTAATATTCTTCTTTGATTTTCACTTTAAACTATAGCAAATTCTTTTAATTCTATGCACTTTAACTCTGTGTATTGAAATTTCTCATTTTCCTTAATTTTTTGCATATTATGCCCATATTCCACCAGATTTTGACACTTGTCATATGCTGATTCGCTGTCCTTTTTCTGGTCTTAACTCACCTTTAACCCCTGCTCATCTGGAGACTTGGAGACTACTTAGTCTCTAAGTCTCTCAATCCTTTTCTTAACCTTCAATCTATTTGGAGACTAGGAGACTAACTTAGTCTCTAAGTCTCATGATCTTTTTGCTAACCATGGGTTTGTTGAGAGATTTGGAGACAAGCTTTAGTCTCCAAGTCTGTAGATCTTTACTTAACTGCACCTTAACTGCACTTTAACCGTGGTCATCTTTTTCTCATTGTCTCTAATTCTCTGAAAGATTTCTTCAACTATGATTTGATTTGGAGACTTGAAGACAAGCCTTTAGTCTCTAAGTCTCTGAATAATTTTCTTGGCTTTAGAGACTTGGAGACTAACTTTAAGCTTAACTCAACCATTAACCATGCCTCAACTATGGTTACTTTGCACAATGTAGTCTTTAAGTCTCATAATATTTTTCTTAACCACAGTTTGATCTTGAGACATGGAGACAAGCTTTAGTCTCCAAGTCTCTGAATGAATTTGCTAACCATGAAATTATTGGGAGACTTGGAGACAAACATTATGCATTTTTACTCTAAAATAATGGAGCCCACAAGTATTTTGAAATTTTCAACCAAGAGACCCACCAAATGGCCTCTTGGTTCTTTCTTCAAATCATATACTAAGTGTTGGAGTATATAAATGTTAAAAGATGTCATTGCCCAGCAAATGTGGGATAATATCTCTTTGAGTTTTTTTTATGGGCAGTTTAGACTATGTTGCACACAGGCGACTGTATCTCACGAACCAAGATTAATTTGGAAAATCTCTCTAGTAAGAATCTGGAGAATTAGATTTTTGATAACATATCCAAAAATGAGCTCGATCCAACGGTTGAATAAAAAGTTATGCCCCCCTTGCAATATGACTATTTTTTGGTTTCTGCAAATCCGTGTTTATAATGAAAGGTAATGAAAAGTTTTAACCATTTAAAATGTCTTCCATTCTCCTCCAGAGGGTTGGGCATCCCTTTCTATGGATTCAAATTTTGTAACTTTAACTGAAAACTTTAAAAATCTCTCATTTTCCCATTACATAACATTCTTTTAAAACTATATAAGCTAAGAATTGAATTTCCACATATAAAAGTTGTGTCCCTAAGTTCACGGTTTGGGAATTTGTCCTTCTTGGAACTCATTTCTCATCTTCAAACAACCAACACAGCCTTCAAACAAAAGGTTATCATGGGTACTCACCTTTCCTTATTGAAAATTTTAACATGGTCACTCCAAATTTGTGCCAAATTTGGGAGTACCAATAGTGCCGCCAACCATCGTCGCCACCTCTCAGAGAGTGGTGGTGGGGTGCCTAAGACCACGGGGTGCATGAGCGGTGCACCGAGGAGCTACACCCACGGCGGCGGCCTCTGGGAGGAGTACCTTCAGTAGAAATGGCATCAGGGGGAACCCTGGCAACAGTGCAGGGAGCATTTCCCCAATGATTTTGCAGCTCCTACAGGTGAGCCACTTCCAGTGCCACTTTATTAGCTTGAACTTGAATCTACATCATAACATTATTACATATGCAAGCCTTGTTATATAGAGCAACATTCGTATCAAGAAAGTTGTGAGAAAAAATAACAACATTCCTATCTTTCCATAAAGTGAACAAAATCTCCATCCTGAAAGTATGCCAAATCTGTAAGGAAACTTAGGTGCGGAAACAGCTTCCTATGCTAATCTCTATAGGAAAGTATTGTGCAAATTCTTTTCAATCCTTACAATTACAGATTCATTAACTACTTTAACAAAGATATTGCAACCAC
>MU227763.1:358732-388466 GCA_018584345.1 Thuja plicata
TCAAGACCAAGAGAGCTTGAGATCAGAGGCGCAAATTCAGTGTATAACAACAGGGTCACATCTGTCAGAGGAATGACAAGTAGGCCTCAATCTTCAGAAAAAGAGAAAAAATATTGAGCCGTTATCATAGCACAATCTAGTCTCTTAAATATGCGGTCAGAGCCAGCTCTGAAATTAGACGAAGTATGTCAAACCCCGCCCTACTAGTGGCAGTTAGCATTGGGATCAAAAAGACCCAATTTATTGTGCATATGGTACTAGGCTTCTCTCTCCCCAGCTATCCAGCGAAAAGGCGTAATCCCTTCTTTGTTAGAGGCCAGCTCAACCATATTAAAATCCCCACACATAACCCAAGTAGCAGGAGGCAAATTGTCTGCCAGCCAGCACCAAAGTTGAGATCTTTCCACAACATCATTAGGGGCGTAAACATTAATGATGCCAAAAGACTGATTATCAAAAGATAGAAAAATCTAGGTGACACGCTGCATCGGATCAGATCCATGAGAAATAACAGAAGAATGAAGGCGAGGTGACAGAATAGTAATGACACCACCTTTACCAGCTTCATGCTAAGAAGAAAAAACAATGTCATCCGTCCATATGACACGACAGGCAGAGTTAAGCAGGAACCCAAAAACTTTAACTTCCTGTAAACATAACACGTCCAGACTGTGAATTCTGCAATGGGTATCACGAACATAGTACTTTCTGGAGAGGTCAGTTAGACCTCGCACATTCTAGGATAAAAAATTCATAAAAACTCTTGCATGGTTTCGTCGTCCCCAAGAGAGGAGAAACTATTCTACAAGAAAGCTGGTACAGAGCCAAAGCTGGGGAGTAAATCTTTAGAAGAAGTAAACTGCCTTTTTTTTGGGTCGTTCATGTGTCCATTAGGACTGTGAGACCGACACAAAGACCGGGAGGAAACTGAAGAAACCACTGGCGGCGCGAGCACCACTTCTGGAGTGGAAGGCCTCAGAGCTGAGCTTTTCCCCTGGATAACAGGGTTTGAAATAAGCGGCACCATCGGTAGCGCATCAGTGGAAGGAGGAGATTTTCCAACTGGAGGTTCCGGAGATGACACAACAGTGGAAGTGGCTTGCGTCATCTTGGAGCCTGAGGCATTCCTGCCTTTTCGCAAAACTGTAGTCCATTCTTCCTTTTTTCCAGCTTTCATATTTTTGACCGACGCTTCCTTTGGCGATGGCTTCACCCGAGGAGTAACTAGCGGGCAATCCTTAATCTTGTGCTATGCCGATTGACACCTATAACAGGTGTTGAGCAAGTTCAAATAGAGTAATTTTTGAGAAATGGTGAGAGAACCAACTTGGATTTCAACAGTGTCCTTGAGGTCCCTAGAAAGGTCAACCTCAACACAGACACACTTTTGGGGACGGGCATTGAAAAATTTGTCATGCTCCATGACAATGACCTTACCAAGGGTTTTAGCAATGAACTCAATAAACGACCAACATGGCAAAGGGAGACCAGGAAACTCAACCCAAACAGGGACCCTAATTTTCTTGTCATCTGAGACAGTGAATTATCGAGACCATCTTTGAAAAATAAGCAGGGATGACCTAACAGTCCAGGGCCTGCGGCTAAAAATAGCTTCCGTCTGGCAAGGGTTAGCAAAACAGGAAGGGAAAAAACCTTTGGTAAGGTTTTGCACAACGTTAAGGCGGACCCCATGAGGGGTCCAACTCTTGTTTACCCAATGTTTGAGGATACTTTTAGGAGGAGTGCGACCCACAAAATATCCAATCAGAGTATGCTTTTCTAACCATTCACATGCAGAATCAAATTCTTGCAAATTAAAAACAATATCAGGGTTACCTCGTGAAAGACCTTCGAAATGAACTTGCGAGGATGTTTGTTCAGAGGAGGCACCATGGCTTTTCGAAGCTTCAACTCGCGCACCAGCATCAACTGCTGGGCTGAAGTTGGCCGAAGCCATACTAAAAGCTAACCCTAATGCAAAAATCCTACAGTAAATACGGTATGATAGATGGAAAGCTCAGAGCAAAGACACAGATAAGACGCCATACACATGAAACCCTAGCAGAGCCAAAATTTCTTGATCGGCATCCGTATGTTATTATTTTTAGGCCCATTCAAAAAGGACATAACAATTTTTGTGTGTGTATCCTTTCCTTTTCTTAGGCGCTGCCCACTTGTAGTCCACCATTCCTGTTCCACCACCTGAAAGCGTTCGTACTCCACGTTGAACAAAAAGAGATAAAAATGATTCAGGTCAGCGTCTACTCTCTCTTCTGAAATGGGCAGTAATATTATGTAAATATATCTATCATAGTTCCTTTCATAGGAATGAGTACTTATGCATTCATGCAATTTTTCTTCTTCTATTAGTTGCACCAATCATCACAATGATTTATTTGTTTTTGCAAAAAACACATTTTTCTTTCTTCAAATACTTTTTTAATCTACCCAATACATTGCATCACATCAAATGTCAAGTAATATTAATTTCTTAAATGAAATATATACTATTGTATATATCACTGATTTTGACTTTCTTGTACATTTTTTTGACAAAAATCTAATATGAAATCCTCAAATCTCTAAAATTTGCATTTTTAGTTCAGGTAGGAATACTTATGCATTCATAGAGATTATTTTCTACTATTAGTTGAACCAATCATAATACTTTATTTTTCAAAAGGTTTTAGTCTATATATAATTCTAATTTATATTGACAATTTATTAATTCAATAAAAAATATTTATTTATGATCCTATTGGTTGAAGCCCTACACTGAGGAGCTACCATGTATGATAAGACAAGTCATAAAATAAAATAAATAATTCTAACAAAATATTGACAACATCTAAGAATATCTGCTCTATATTAATTGCAAATCTTGACATATCTTGAGAAATTACTGAGGTATTTATCTCATAGGCTTTTTTTAGTTTCCATTGTTAAATGCTAATTTGTTTCCTCATTTTGACCAATCAAGTCAAAAAAAATTTATAAATGTTTGTGCATTTATAATGTTTCTAATTTTAACTTTCTTTATTTAAATTTATTAGAAATTGTTTACTCTCCCTATGTATTTACATTACTTTAAAAGTGAAATATTGTTTCCTAAACTTCAACTTTTTTGTTAAAAAAAAACTAGCATTAGTTGTTGGTTGCATTTAATGCAAATATCTAGAGAAATATTATCTTCTTTAAGAAAGATCTGATTACCAAATACATATTGAAACAACTCATATGAATTGTGGAACAAACCACTACATATTGATCTTGAACATTGAGACGCTTGAAGACTTTGACGATCATCAAATGTCGTTGTGAATCTGCCAGTAGATGAAACCCCTTACGCAGTTTCTCCAATAAATTTGGGTTCCCCCAATTTCTCCAGCATCACTGGAAGGAAATCCTGAAATTCTTGTTTCAAATTTTTTGACAACTGTTGTTTGTTCTACTGAGCAATCAAACCTACCACTCAATGCCAAATAAACTTGAAAGTCTATCCCATTTCTGCATCAATAATTTTTTTAAACTTGTTCCCAAAATCACTTTGGACAAAAGGAATTTGGTCTTCTCACTGACATATCCAGACACTCAAATATGAGATGTTATTTCAATAAACTCAACAGATTGACAAATGATTTTTCCTTGTTACTATGTCAACAAAATTTTTAATTATATAATATTTTTAAATTTTACAAGTGCAATTTTCTTTTTTCTTTTTTTTTTTTTTTAAAGCTTGCATTTTTATGAATTTTATTTCATAAAGTGTAAATGGTCTTTTATTAATAATGATGAAATTGAAAAATATTAAGAGTCTATTTGAAATGCAATTTGAATGATTTGATGCTTTTATGTGTTCCAATGAAATCCTCCAAAGTCTTTATAATGCTTAATATATTCTCTAATCTTTTGAAAATTTCAAATCTATTCATTATTAAAAATATATTTATAAATTTCATCACAACTTGTAACATCAAGGAATAAATGCAATGCACATTATTTTTTGCCATTACCCAATGTTATGCCTTGGTACACTTATTATTCTAATTTCATCTGTAATCATTAATACTCATTTCCAAGTTGTTTAATGAATATACTACCTCAAATTGCCAATGGATTTCGCTCTCTAAACGTCAAGAGGTAACATCTCTTTTGTTCATTAAGGCAATAATTCATATTACTATTACTTCTTCTTACTTGACTTAAAAGCATATTATATTTCAAAAACTTTTACTCTATATAGTTCTAATATATTGAGATTTTATTAATTTAACAAAAAAAATTATTTCTATCTCTATTGATTGAAGCTTGCTACAGTCATGAGTGAGGCTTCTTGCCTTTCGTTGATAGAAATTTTTAATTTTTTTCCAAACTTTATATCTACCACTGTATGATAAGACAAGTCATAAAATAAAATAAAATAATTCTAACAAGCTATGTGACAAAATCTAACAATACCTTCTACATATTAAATGTAAATGTTGACATATCTTGAGAAATTAATAGGATATTTATCTCATAGAATTTTTTGAATTAATTCCTATAGCATATGTTAGATGCTAATTTGTTTTTTTCATTCAATCATACATTTATACAAATGTGTGTTCATTTATAATGTTTCTAATTTTAACTTTTCTATTTAAATTTATTAGAAAGCTTTTATTCTCCCCCTTTCAAGACACACACATTGCTATAGTTTCTTATTGATTAGCTTTCAACAAATAACATTTAGCTTAGGCAGGAGGAACTTTGATGCTTTGCATCCTTGTTTATACATGGTTTCTTTTTAAAAGTTCATAAGTTGGTAAAATTCTATGGTTTAGAAGAGTATTTTTTGTTTGTAAAATTAGTTTAAAAATTAAGATTAGTGTGTGAAATTAGTTATCAAAAAAAGAATTAAATTAGTTTGTAAATTAGTTTAGGATGAGCATATGTGATATAATTTACTTAGTTTAAAGTTCCGTTAGTTAGAATTTCTCCACTAACCCCAAAATTATGTTCTTAAATGGAATATTATAATTTCCTTATTAAAATGAATTGTTTAAAGTGATCATAGGAAATTTATAAAAAGATTCTAATTAATCGAAAATGTGTGTCATCATAAGAATGTATGGTTAAATTGTATTTAATAAGCTTCATTTAGCAATTTAAAATTGTGATTTAGGTATTAATTTATTTTAATGTAATCTGAATATTAAAACATAGTTTCATTTTATTTTTGTTATTATGAAATTGAATATAATAATGTTTACATAGGAGATAGTCATTAACTAGTCTTAATTTTATATTTTGTTTTGACTATGATATATTTTGTTTTCTAGTATTTAGGAATAAACATTCAATAGTTAAGAATAATGTTTATTTAGTTTAGTTAGTTTAGATAACTTTTAAAAAAAAATCATCTTGTATGATAAATTTAGATACCTAGAGTAGTAATATAAATACATATGCATTTTAGCTTATTTCATGACGGTTGATTTTAGTAAGGCTATAGCTTTAGTAATTGATGTCATGAATAATGCATCAAAATGAAATTATAATATTGTAATTAGAATGTTAGGTTAGTTTTGTATAAAATTGTTCAATTGATATTATGGATGTGTAATGAAAGATATGCTTGGTGCTGGTGTAATGTGTGTAAGTGGTTAGGTTCAATTATACTTAATCGTAGGTTAGGAACCATATTGTTTGGATTATAAATGTATGTACACATTTCATTTAGGTGGGAATTATATTTCTTTTTGTTAAGTTTTAGGATAGCTACAAATGTAATAGCACTCTATGTTGTATGTATTTCCAAATGTAACAATATCTCTTTCATTTATATTTGGAATGAGGCTAAGAGAGACATGTCCCCTCATGGGACATGTCTATTCATTATTATTTATAAGAAAGGACATGCCTCTTCCCATTAACTATAATTTAATCAATCTTATAATGTTTCATCAATCAATTATTAATTAAGATTAATATAATAATTTCATATTAAATATTAAATTTCATATGATTAATAATAATATAACATATATATTATACTATTATTAATCAACATATATTATATGTATTTTAATGATCATACGACTGAAGCTACAAACATTAACGCTTCCTCTTAGCTAGGGAGGATAATCAAACAAAATGTGTAGTGGTCTCCTACATCAACACTTATGACCCTCACCATAACTACACAAAACATCAACACTCCCTCTTATAGGCCATAAAATTCATCAAAATGCAATTCACAAAAGATCCATTACTTTTAAGAGAGAAGATATCACTTCATCGTGATATCAAGAGATATGGTCTAACCAAGAATATCAAGTCTTGAATGATATTCACCATAACTCAAAAAATATTTTAGATATCACCTCAATATGATATTAGAGATATGGTCTGACCAAGAATATCAAGTCTCATGATATTCACCATAACTCAGAAAGTATTTTATATATCACCTCAATATGATATCAAAGATATGGTCTGACCAAGAATATCAAGTCTTATGATATTCACCATAACTCAGAAAATATTTTAGATATCACCTCAATATGATATCAGAGATATGGTCTGACCAAGAATATCAAGTCTTATGATATTCACCATAACTCAAAAATGTCTTATAGGTAATGTGCACATGTACCCTTAATAATACTTACCATAGGAACATTTATCATCTATCATGATCTATTTCAGCCATCACAAGATCTCTATCACAATAAAAGATCATGGACTGTTTAAGGAACTCAATCCACCATGCAAGATATCATCTATGATGATCTATTTCAGCCATCATAAGATGTCTATCACAATAGAAGGCCATGGTATGTTTAAGGAACTTAATCCACCATGCAAGATATCATCTATCATGATCTGTTTCAGCCATCATAAGATGTCTATCACAATAGAAGATCAAGTTATTGTAAGATCGTCACCTTCCAATAACTCTAACAAATACAAGTGATAATCATTTGGAAGTTGTCACTTCCTCGTGATTTGCACAAGGGGGAAGGCCCATTAAAAATATGGAGTCACACATATGGCATCCATCATGCCTTAGCGCAGAGGGTGAAAACAAGGAATTTCACCTTGAACTTCTCTCACAAAGAAGAACTCATTGAGTAGATATCAATATGTTGATCATCCAAGATTACTTATGATGAACTGTTAGACTCCCTCTGAGTGTGGTATCAATCTTCTTAGATCCTTGTCCAAAGTTACCTTTGAAGAGTCAGACTCCCTCTGAATTTGATATCAATTTTTCTTACAAGAGCATCTCCGAAAAATATCAAGGCAAATATCTCTTATAGTACATATAGAAATACAAATGAGAGAGAGACTATAATGAGTAGCTAAATGTAATACTCAAGGATAATAAATACTTATCTATGCATCAACATCCTTGACACAAGTTGCTTCAATGAAAGTCCATATACATCAAATAAGAAAACACTTTCTCAGATTATTTGAGAGATATATCCCCTTTAAATCATCTACCCACTAAAGACGGTTCAGATGAAAATGTAACATTAGTTATTATTCTCCCCCCACAATGTACAACTCTCACTCTTATATCGTTGAACAATTTGCATGTCTTCTTATGAAATTACTTGATTTATCCAAGAGAGGTGACACTCAATAATTGATTCTTTCTTTCTAGAAATAGACACCCTTCCTTGAGTGCATGCTTCTTTGTTAATGCTTGACCACAATCATAACAAATTAATATATCTCTTTAATGAAAGTCGCTTTCAGGAATTTCACATAGACCCATAGACATTCCGTCCTGACTTTTGCATCCAAGACTTTCTCTCTAATTGCTTCGGTGAGATTATCTGAAATTAGTTTTTCACCAACATATCTGAAATTTAGAAAACTCCAATAGTGGAGTTGTGAGATATGGTCCTTTTACGAAGACTATATTTTTTGAGATCGTCACACATTCACCATCAACAAACTACTCTCTTACATTTGCAGTCTGGCTCTGATACCACGTTAAGTTTTAGGATAGCTACAAATGTAATAGCACTCTATGTTTTATTTATTTTCCAAATGCAACAATAGCTCTTTCATTAATATTGGGAATGAGGCTAAGAGAGGCATGTCCCTTCATGGGACATGTCTATTCATTATTATTTATAAGAAAGGACATGCCTCTTCCCATTAATTATAATTTAATCAATCTTATAATATTTTATTAATCAATTATTAATTAAGAATAATTTAATATTAAATATTAAATTTCATATGATTAATAATAATATAACATATATATTATATTATTATTAATCAACATATATTATATGTATTCTAATGATCATTCGACTAAAGCTACAAACATTAACACTTTCAATGATTTCATTCTCTTAGAAAGTGTTTATAAGGTTTTTATTTAAAAATGATCATTCTTGTACAATGTATGATTTTTAAATGTTTTTCTTGTTTGCGTTCTTTTACGGGTATGGTTTTGTTTCGTAGAAGTACCCGTGTATGTTTTTTTATCAGGTACATACATTAGTTATTAGTGTGGGAAAATCAAATTTGCTTTCAAGGTTTACAAGGAATGAGCTCAATTTGGATTCTAAGTTATGAATTTTGGGTCTATTTTTATTGTATATATGAATTTTGGGTTTTCTGAGTAATTAGGGTATCAAGAGGATATGGCATTCAAGTCAGTGGTGATTATGACTATCTATTCAAGGGAGTATTTATTGGGGACCATGGTGTGGGGAAATCAAATCTGCTATCAAGGTTTACAAGGAATGAGTTCAATTTAGATTCTAAGTCCACTATTGGTGTGGCATTTGCCACAAGGAGTATTCAAGTTGATGATAATTGATCAAGACACAAATATGGGATGCGAAACTTTAAGAGAGGTGTGTATTTTCATGATTAATTTGCTTTGAATTTTCTATTGCTTGGACTCTTTTGAGGGTATAGTATTGTTAAATAGGTATTGTGTATGTTTTTTTAAATGTTTTCTTGTTTGGGTTTTTTTACGGTATTGTTTTGTTTCATAGAAGTATCGAGTGGATTTGATTTATGAAAAATTGCAAATTGATGGTGTGAGCCTAGGGACTTATGACCAAGATACAATTTAATAGTTGTTTAATTTGTACAGGTTGAAAAAATTGTATCAATTTGTACAGGTTGAAATTTTTGTCTTTGGTAAACAAGGGTTTGAAATTTAAAATGTTGGGATTCAATAGAATTTTAGGATTCAAATCCACTAATGTAGGAATTGTTAGAATCAATTCCACAAATGTATATTATGTGAACTGAGATATTTAAGGAATGTGATGGATTTTCATTTAGAAATGGACAATATTATTTATCCACTTCCATGCAAATAAATTATTTTATATATTGGTTGATGCATTAAAGACCATCTAATTATCATGAATCTGAAAAATGTGATTGGTTAGATTTTAGTTTTTTAATAACCAATTAAGTAAACTTTATTACTATAATTCTCAAGCTTAGAGATCATTCAACAAATTTAAGGGAACCAAATTTCATGTTTAGTTGTTTACTTGCTCTCTGTGTAGATTAAAATTGTACCTCATCTCAATATAAAGATTTGTGGGTCTAAGAAAATATGGCTCAATAATTCTTTTTCTTTAACATTCCAAGTGTAGAGGTAATTAAACATAAAGGCAATTTCAAATTTGATTTTTATCTTAGTTGGTTTTTTTCTATGTGCATTTAAACTTTGTGTCATTGGAACAAAGAGGTTTGTAAATTATAGTCCATAAGGAAATTTTCTCATACTTCTATCAACAAGTGTAATTGAAACTTCCTCACAAAATAACCATCTATCATCAATAGGGAGTTTTGAACATAAGGATGCAATTGAATGATAATAATAGGCCAACCTAATCCTATTAATTTTGAATCTAAGGATGCAATTTAATAATAATAGCCCAACCTAATCCTATTGAATTCATTATACTAAAGTGTTCTAAATTGTTGAACTGTGGGAATCCATGAAACTTTGTAGAGAAATTAGAGTTTAATTGAATGGTTACAACTTAGTCCATTGTTATAATAATGAAGTAATTATGTGCTTCAAAGTGTTAAATTATTCAATCTCCAAAAAATAGTTATCATGCATAGTCTTGTTTATCTTAGAATATCATAGTGTGTTTAAACCACCAGTGAGAATTCCAACACACTGTCAAGTCAAGCACTCTATTGATTTAATCCCATATACACCACTACCACTTGAGCCAATATATAGGAGGTCGGTTTTGGAAAATGATGAAATCAAAAGACAAATTCAAGATTTGATTAAGAAATGACACATTCGTCCAAGTGCTTCACCCTATGGCAGTCCAATTGTCCTTGCTAAAGAGAAAGATGGGACATGGATAATTTGGATTGATTATAGGGCATTTAACAAAATCTCTGTAAAAAATAGATTTCCAATCCCTCGAATTGATGAATTTTTGGACCAACTTAGGGGACCTAAGTTATTTACAAAAATCGACTTGAAGGCTGGATATCACCAAGTATCAATTGATCTAGCAGATGTGTGGAAGACTGCATTTAAATCTAAGGAAGGTTTGTTTGAATGGTTAGTTATGCCTTTTTGCATAACAAATTCCCCAACCACATTTATGAGGTTGATGAATGATGTGCTTAGACCATTCATTGATTCTTTTGTGGTTGTTTATTTGGATGACATACTCATCTTTATCAAGACTTGGTATGAGCATTTGCAACATGTTGAACAAGTGCTTTCAACTCTGCAACAACACAAACTTTATGGCAACATTGAGAAGTTCTATTTTGGTATGATAAGTATTCAATACTTAGGGTATATCATTGATACCAAGGGTGTTCATGTTGATCCAGCAAAGATTCAAATAATCAGAGATTGGCCATCTCATAAAACTTTCATAGGGCTTCGCAGCTTCTTGGGTGTAGCTAACTTCTATCGTAGATTTGTGTTTGGTTTCTCACATATATCATGACCTCTTAATCAATCACTAAGGGGTGGAGAACAAGAGAATTTTTAGTGGACAGAGGTAAAGCAATGAGCATTTGAGGAATTAAAGAAAAGATTATATTCAACACCAGTACTAGTCCTCCTAGATCTGCAACAATAATTTGAGATAGAAATAGGTGCATATGATTACGCTCTTGGTGCAGTACTCATGCAACATGGGCATCATGTTGCCTATCATAATGAAAAAAATTCTAATCCAGTACGTAGGTACCCCACCTATGACAAGGAGTTGTATGCTATTATTCAGTCCTGCAAACAATGGAAACATTATATACTGGGAAAGGAAACTATCATACATACAGAACATAAACCTCTTCAATTCTTGCAAACACAAGGGAAGTTGCAGAATGATAGACATCAAAGGTGGTCAACTTATCTACAACAATTTCACCTCAACATTTGTCATAAAAAGGAAGCAATAACAAAGTGGCAGATTGTTTGCGTAGGCCTCCAATTGTTGGTTTGAAAATGGTATTGGATTCATGTGGTCATTAATCATCCACTTGGAAAAAACTATATGGTATTGACCCTAATTTTGTTAACATCTATAGTAATTTGGTATAAGGAAAGTTTGTCTCTAATTTTCACTTGCAGGATGGATTGCTTTTCTGTGTTCATCATATATGTGTACCCACCAAGGAATGAAAGAAAATGATACAGGAAGATCACTACAGTCGTGTTGTAGGACATTTTGGTATTGGTAAGACTACTGCTATCCTTCAAAAGTATTTCTATTGGAAAAAAATGGAGCAAGGTATCATTTCATATAAACAAGCTTGTGCAGCTTGTGCAATTGCAAAGCCAACAAACCGTAATTTGGATCTATATGTACTGTTACCTATTCCTAATAAGTCATGGTAGTCTGTTTCAATGGATTTTATGTATGGGCTTCCAACTACTAGGCGGAGGCATGATTGTGTATATATTGTGATAGATAGGGTTTCTAAAATGGCTATCATGGTGGCATGTAAAAAGAAGATTTCTGCAGAAAAGACTGCCAACTTATTTTTTGAACATGTTTGGGTTCATTCTGGTTTTCCAAAAAGCATTATTTCTAATAGGGATAACAGGTTCATCAACAATTTTTGGTCTGCACTATGGGCTAAAATAGACACAAAGTTGACAAAGTCCACAACATTTCATCCCCAAATAGATGGGCAGATAAAAGTGGTGAATCGAATGATCATTCATAGCTTATGAATGTACCACTCAAAACATCCTCGCACATGGGATGAAATATTACCCTACATGAAACACAACTAAAATCATGCACTCCATAGTACTACAAGGCATAGTCCATTTGAGGTTTTTCTTGGGTATCAGCCATTGGAACCTATGGATGTAGCACTACCAATTATGAAATCTTATGAATGCTGACAAGGAGGTAGATAAAGCAAAAAAATTCAATGATAACATTAGACACCTACAACAACAAGTTCATGAGATTGTGGAGTAGAGTAATCAGAAGTATAAGGAAAAGAAAGATAAACACAGAACTCCTCGTCAGTTTCAGATTGGTGACAAGGTATGGTTACATCTTCAGAAAGAGCACCTTCACGGACCAAACATGAAGCTTCATCCTCTTTGTTATGGACCATTGAATATTGTGAAACAAGTTTGTGAGAATGCTTTTGAACTTAATTTGCCATCCTTTTTTGGACTACATCCAGTTTTCAATGTGGAATTGTTGAGACCTTGTTTTCCTCCTTTGTTGGACATTTCCCAAACTACTGAAAACATTCAACCTACAAAATTAAATCCATCTACTACTACTCCATTCAAGTGTGACTAGATTACTAAATTCATTTTAAATACTTTGAGAAATCAGAACATTCCTCTTTATCGGGTGGTTCGAGCTGGTCAACATTATCATCAAGGCAAGTGGTTAAATAAGGAACAAATTGAAGAACAATTTCCTCATATGTTGCAAAATATTAGTGCAATGGGGTCCATTGCCTCTCAAGGGGGGAGGAATGATCAGGATGGAATTGGGAAAACACTGAAATCCAAATTTTTTGTATTTTCTATGTTTTAGTAAACTGTATTTTTTAAGGTCTTCGGAGAATTTTGGGACCTATCACCCTCCGGGAGGGTTCACCTTCGTGTGACAACCCATTTTTGGTTCAATATTAGTTGAATACCTTTCCAAAGGAGTGAAGGGTTCGTAATTCAAGCTAGGACTAGAAAGTTATGCCTTCTCCAAGTGGGCCTATTTTTATATATAGCTTTTATATATTTTTGGAAGTTTTTAATAGTTTATTTGTAATAAATATTATAAGGACTCTTCATTTCATTTCCAAGAGGATCTAGTGACCCTTGGGATCCATCAGCTTTGTATAAACTCCAATTTTGAATAGAATGGACTACTTTTTTGGCTTGCAATTTTGTTGTTAATCTTCTGGTTTTTATATTAAACTTGACAATACCACAAGTATTACACCAGGTATTGTAATCTGATTCATAATTCATATCAATCGGGTACAACATATGTATCTGATATCAGATACCTCTATAAATGGCACCAATGCTCAAATTTTGGCGCCATTCAAAAGTTTGTAAATTTTCATACCCTTGCATATCGAGTACCTGATATGTATCAGGTATCAGATACATAACTGATATCTGATATGTTCAATACAAAATAGGACAATGAGCCATTTTGGTGATTCCAACGGTCCCTACATTCTTCTTGTAGTGACATCCATAGGTTTTTAGACAAGTACAAAGATATTAAGGCTTTTTGGAGCATCCTTTCACAAATTGTTGATTGGTAGTCATTTTCCATCATCTTTTTGTTGTTATAATGGGGACCAATAGTCTTCAAAAGCATAAACAAAAGAGAAAGATTAAAAATGAAGAAGTGGAATCATATAGACAAAGACATAGGAAAAATCATAGGAAGACGAGACAAGGAATGTTAAATTTTAGTGAAGCTGAGGCCATAGGTCCACACGTAAATGTTATTTCAAGTGAAGAGGAGATTGAATTTGAAAATATTGAGTATAATTTTGACAATGAGAATGAAAATGTAGAGATTGGGAATGAGAATGTAGGGAATGAAAATGAAAATGTAGAGATGGAGAATGAAAATTTAGTGAATGAGAATGAAAATGTAGAGATTGGGAATGAAAATGTAGTTTTTGAGAATGAAAATGTAGGGATTGGGAATGAAAATGAAGGGATTGGGAATGAAAATGTTGCATAAGGACCAAATGAATGTTATACATCTCCAAATTATATGAAAAATTAAGTCCCTTGTGTGGAAGAAAGACAAAATTCAATTTTCAAGACCTTCAAGAACACCAAAATGGTTACTTGAAATTGATGAGAATATTATGGGAAATTTTGAAGGCATGAGATCACCAAGAACCATTCGGTTGTGGGATTCAAAAAAATTTGATGAATTTTTTAGCAAGAAGACATTGACAGAGCAATGCCATTTTTTTGTACAATTTCTAAACATGCAAAAGATGAGACCTATGCTAGTGAAATTGAAGATTCATGTGAACAAGAAAATGGAGATAAATGCTATTATTGTGAGAAATATTTTTAGTGCTCTTAATTTTATTGGGAATAATAGAAAGGAAAAAGATAAGAGATCCACTTGTAGGGTTATTACAACCTCCTTAGTAAGTCACCATTTGAGAAAGGCTCACTTTATGGGACAAACTTGTCTTGATTTCAACATAAATCACAAATCTTTGGATAAAGAACTTGCAAAACGAGTAAGACTTTAGGATCCTCTCAAAATGATACATGGGCGTATGATGGGAGGCGTCCATGTTTTAACAAGAAGCTAACCGATAGTGTGAAGGATGAAATTCAACTATTTTGGCACTCTAACTCAAGAGTGTAACCAAATGTTAAGGATGTCTTGAAGTTAAGAATTGGCGATCGACACCGCACACCGTCTAAACATTATTTAGAATTAAGTCAAACAATGTTCAAATAATTTTGTGAGACACATTCAACATTGAAAATATCACAAAGGGAATTTGAATCATTAAAGCCATTTTATTGTGCACCTGTTAAGATTCGAAATACTTGTTGCAAATATCATGTGGAGTTTTCAATACACCATGAACTATTACACTACATTTATTCACATGATGATGACTGATGATGATGTGATCACATATCCTATTGGTTTAGTTGTTTTTGCGGGAACATGGTTATGAGCATACATGCTTAGAAAGAATAGCATGTTAATCTCTAAGTTTTGTTGATGATTAATGACCTACACTTAGTCATTTCCTTAGGCAGTTTTAGTTGGTTATCACTGTGGCCGAGCTAAACATTCAAGGCCGAGCAACATTGCCGAGAAAGTTTTAGGTTGCTGAGTTACTTCATGCTGAGCCGAGTAGAATATTAAGTGCCGAGCGACAGAGATGTTAAGTGCCAAGCAGAACAGTTTTTGCATACATGTCCGGATTGATTCAAACTTTGATGTAAACGGTTTAGGCTGACTTGTATGAGATTTGGGCTGACATTTGTACGCATTTAATATTTATCTACTGAGTTAATTACGCATTTAATTGTTTTATACTATGCATGGCATGGAGCCAATCAGGAAATCAAAATGCATTGGAAGCATAAACTATAGCTCTTGATTGTTGATCTAGATCTCACTGCCAGATATGAAAAGACATATAAGATTGCTTCTTACCCTAGAAAAAAAAAAAGAAGTGTGTGAGAGATATACAGTTTGGAAGAGAAGGGTTGTTGTTCATGAGAGATGAACATTAAGTCATTTTGAGAAGAAGCCTAGATCAAGCAGAATGATAGAACAGTGAAAAGTAGAGAAAAGACATATCAGATTGTGAGATCACAAAAGGTATTGGAAAGAGCAGATCCATCATCAACATCTGAGTGCATTACGAAGGATCACTACTTGGAACATTCTAATAGGTGTATCAGGTGAAATATCTTAACAGAGTGGTTCTAGCATACCGTTTTAAATATCTTAGTAGAGTTCTTACTTTATTGTAAGTTGAAATCCTTTAACAAGGTAGATTGTAATGACCTTTAGTTCTTAATAGAACAGACCTTTAACCAGGTAGATTGCATGTTGCAATCAAACTCTTATAGCCCTAATAGGCACACTTTATTGCTACAGTAGTGAAGATTTTTTGGGTGTCATCCCCACCCCACTTTTACCTATTTGGGTTTCTGGGTTACCAAAATTTTGTGTTATGAGCTATACATTTCATGTTATTGATGCTATCTGATGTTAGGTTAAATTCATATATGTATGAATGTGGATCAATTTGTTTTAAGTGGTTAAATTTTAAGATCTAATTCACCCCCCCTCTCAGTATCTTGCTTTCCCCGTTATTGTATTTCCAACAATTGGTATCAGAGCACAGTTCACCTACAAAAGCTTTTAATCAGCTTGTGAGTACAGATCTTGAGATGGAGGTTTACAAGTTGGGTAAACTCATTAAGAATCAGAAGATCGAGATTCAGCTAGCATTACATCAGCTTGAGATAACAAGAAAGGAATTGAAGAAATCATTGACAACTAGGAAAGATTTGGCCAAACAAATGAACGATACTCGTTACTAGGAAGATGAAACTGCAAATCTATTTCAAAATGGAGATTCTACTAAGAGCGATGTAGCAATTGCAGATCTACTGGAAAATAATAATGTACTGTGTGAAGAAGTCAGAAACTTGAAAAGAGAACAAAAAATGCAGACAGTAAGACTACGTGAAGTAGTGGAACAAAAGAAGAAAGTTGAAGATGACAAAGCTATGGCAGAAGAAGACAAAAGAGTGATAACTATCAGACTTGATGAAAGGACACATGATGTGCAAATGATGACAATCAATTAGGTTGACATGGAAAATCAACTGCTACTTGCAAATTAGGAGATTAGTAGGAAAGATATGGAAATGATAAATCTGAGATCTGAGAACAATCAATTGAAAGATGATTTGAGATTTGAGAAGGAACTTAATGAAAGGTTGAATAAGCCTAATGAAGCTTTGACTCATTTTGAGAACCTGATGGAAGCATCAAGGAGGTCAAAGGATTCTTCTGGATTAGGTCACACTGAACCAAAGACATCTGTTGAGAAAGGAGAATCATCTAAGAATGGTGAAAGGAGGAATGCAAAGACAAAGTACAACAAGCCTGTTTGCCACCACTGTGGAAAACTAGATCATACAGAAAACATTTTTTGAAGCAAGAAAGGTAAGTCCAATCCTAAACCTAAGTTCAATGGTTACTATTTTAATTGCAATAAATTTGGACATAAAGCACATGAATGTTGGGCTGAAGCAAGTGATGCACCTCCCAAACCAAGATTTAATAGTTATTGTTACAAGTGTCAGAAACATGGTCATAAAGAACAAGACTGTAGATCCAATGCTAAACAACAATGGATATCAAAGACACAAACAAAAGCATCTCAGAAAGTCAACACTTAAAAATGGGATTATAATACAAGGCAGAGTTGTCATTACTATGAAGAATATGGACATGCACCTAAAGATTGCTTAAAGACACATGTTAGAGGGAAATCAAAGAGTTGGATGAATGGAAGCTTAGTCTATTTTAGTTGTTTGAAGATAGGCCACACTAAGAGAGAGTGTAGAACAAGAGTTCCTGCTCCTACTGTTGAAGAAATAAGAGCAAAGATGAACCAGACATGGGTAAGGAAAATAGAGCCAAGCAACAGTGAATCCACTGAAGCTAAGGTCACCCAATCCAATGGATTAGGTGATCACACCATCTCTAACTGAGCAATAGAGGTATGTAAGGAGCTGCATTTAAATTTCAAATTTTACATCAGTTCCTAATATGTAAATGTGCCAAAGTCCATATCTGCATATGTTAAGATGCACCAAGACATGTTTGTGACAAGTTTCAAGAAGAGTTATCTGCACTATAGGTGCCGAGTTGGTTGGCCGAGTAAGTTGTGATGGCTGAGTATGGTAATTCGAGTGGTATGCAAGTTGTGTTAGTCGGCCAATGATAGCTGGCTTGCACTAACCTAACAGGCAAAATATTTATTGCTTACCTATCTTGACCTTTTGAGTCTATATAAGGACGAGCAGTCTATTATTCATTTTACCTTGCAATTTTTAGCATTCAAAGAGCGATCGAAGAAGTTGCAGAATTGATCTTAGTAAAGTTTGTTTTGATAATTTCATCAGCGTACCATCGGCAACCCTAAGTTGAATAGTGTGAAGTGTTACTTTCTGAGGTACCCTGTTCTTCATTCTCAAACCCTAATTTCAGAGATTATGGCCGCAAGTTCTTCCACATCAGTCAAGGGAATGGAGGAGGAGCTGAAACAAATTAAGCTAGTAAGGAGTGATGTGTGCGCACCACCAAAATTTTGATTCGTTCCCAAAAGAACAATTTTAAGTGATCTGAACGAAGCTCTCTCATCAATCCCACCAAAGGTACTTATGATTCAAAATGTTAAATCCTGCTACATGGTTAAAATTGGCGAAGTGGGTGATAATGAATTGAGAAAATCCTATGACAAGTTATGTGAAAATGGAATTCTGAAAGACAAATTCAAGCTTTTAGCCGACAAAGGATTAACTTGTGCCCTAGATTTTCTACCAAAATTAAAGGATGATTGGATTAAGGTTGTCCTAATCTGAGTTCATAATATGCATATGTGGTTGGACAATGGACTAGTAAGGATCACAAAAGATATTAATCATCGAGTTACTGGATATCCTGTTATCAGTGGTAAATGAACTATGAGAGATCAAAGTAAAGAAGAGATAGCAGCTAACACTGGAGCTGTCTGGAACAACAGAGGTATGACTATCTCTACAATTGAAGATTTTGAACTTGACTTTTGAGTGAGAGTGATTTCTCACAAGTTCTATCAGTCGAGCCGACTGGATAGTGTTCCTTGCACAGCTGTCGACCAGGCATGAAAGATAGTCAAGAGGAATCACACCTATGACCTTGCCAAGCTACAGTTGACACAACTAGCCGAGAACTTACTATCTATCAGAAAATCTAAAATATCATCATGTAAGTTTGGCTATTTTCTAGTTTGTATATTCTTATATGTACAAAAGTCATTTCCTACACTGGGAAATATTGTTTGGAAGAAGGATAGACCTATTGTTGTACAGATTAGTGAATGTACTCAGCAATTAGGCAACAATTTCAATAGTATTATGGGAAACTATTTTGTGGAATTCAAAAAGAGAATGAGGTTGAGGACCAAAATTCCCAATTCACTTGTGGAAAAGCACTATGAAGAGATATGTTTCCTAGTTGATACAAACTACACTTACATTCAGGCTGTAACACCTAGGGTTTCATGGCTGGAGCCATTTCCCTATGAAGTTAATATTGATGAAACATCAGCAGCTATCACAGCACTCCTAGTAGAGGAGATTGATACAAAAGAAAAAAGATTCAAAAATTATGATGAAGCTAAGGCAAAGATTTCGATGAATCTTAAGGCAGGAACCATGGAGAGAAAGAGGAAAAAGATTGTGAAAAATCTGAAAAAGATGGTTGGCTTTCCGAGTGATGAGGAGCTAGAGGATGCACCTCTAGAAATATCTAATGGACAAGGAGAAGATGTATCTGAGGAACAAGAAGTAGAAGTCAGTGAATCTGAAGAAGAGATTACTGTTAAAGCAAAAGGAAAGAGACCAGCAGTAGCCAAGGTAACCAAGTCGAGTAAAGAAAAACCTAGAGTTACCCCTCCCATTGCAAATCATCCAAGGAGAAGGGCATCTGCTGCCACATCACCAGAAGACAAAACAAAAGTCTATGTAAAGAAGGTTGGAGAGATTAGTTCTGGATCAAAGACAAAATTTGCAACAAAGGCTGTGTCGAGCCTACAAGTTAAGAGACCAAGAAGGAAACTGCATTTGGATCGAGAAAGTGATGAAGACAAGATAGAAACTGATGAACCTAGAAACATACCAATAACACCATTCAATAAACCCACATATATTAATGAGATATGTGAGAACTTGAGAAATTATGTAGGGTTATCTAGTTTTAAGTTTATCAAGTATGAAAAACTGAAGGTAGAAGATAAACATAAGGTTCACAAAGCTCTTCTAGACATGATGTGTAATTTCAAGTTAACTCCTACAATAATAGGAAACAATGTGTCGAGTGATTTATATAAGTTTCTATCTGGAAAATGGGAATTTGCACTCACAACTGAGAGATAGATAAGAGAAGGCACATTAGCTCAAGTCATTCCTGAGCTAACTAAGAAACAAAGAGCAAAATTTGTTGAAGAGTATAAGCATAAATTCATACCTAAACAGAGAGGTTATTCTATTTTGAAAAATGATATTGAAGGGATAGTACAACAGAGTACTAGGATTTGGAAGGAAATTTTTGGATTGGTTGCTCCAAAAGAGAAGAAAACTGATGAAGGAACATCTGAGTCAAAGGCTAAAGAGATTGAATCCACCCCTATACCACAGAAATCAATAGTTCAAATTTCTACTGAGCTTGAGAAGAATGGAACAGAATCACAAGGACAAACAAAGGCAGTTAACACTGTTGATCTAACAATTGACAGTCCAATTGATGTGACAATTACTGACTCTAGCAATTTGGGTGCCGAGGATCAGGATGTGCTGAGGTACTCAACTATAGAATCACCTATTAAGGTAACTGAGGCTGAAGGAGAGAAGTGTACAAAGGAAGATGAAGAGAGAAATCAAAAGGAACCTGAGGATAAAGATTCTCAGAAAGAAGCAAAAAAGGAGAAAACAATTGAACAAGAGGTAATTGCACAACATTCACCTATTTTAGAGGTTGTGAAATCAGTTCTAGATAGTAGTGAGGAGATAAGAGATACTAACAATGAGCCTAAAGAACAAGAAGCAGTGCAAGTTTTGGTTGATCTACCACATTCTACATCATCAACTCCCATAGGACTTAAAATAGGAGGCATGCCTGATCAGCAGGCAATTTTGACTGAACTGAAAGATGCAATGGTGTCTACTACTGAAAATGGAAAAGGTATTGTAGAAATGAAGCCAAGCAGTAGCTCACCTAAATTTAAAAGGAGAAAAGTTATGAGGAAGAAGTCTCTGATTCTTGATGTCACATTAGATGAAGTTATTGTGATTCCACCATGGGATCCCAATGTTTTGTCTTATGAACAGATTGAGACTCTTCAAGAGCTACTCAAGAGAAAGAAATGACAATAGGAACTAAAAAGGGAGCATAAGCAAAAGCAAGTGTTACATGACATCAAAGACATATTTGTAAAAGATTTTGACATGGAAAATGAAAACCCTCAAGCTCCTATTCTTGAACAATTGGTTCATATTGTGCAAATGGTAAATGATGACAACATTGAAGCCAATGAGAAGCTATTGCAATGGTCTGAGAGGAAATTTGAGAACAAAGTACTAGAAAAAATATCAGGCGAGATTGCGGTAAAACAGGTTAAACTTTCTTCTCTTGTAGAAATTTTAGAGGCAGTTGCAACAAATGTTTATTCTTTGTATAAGAAGTTATGTGATGTTGAATTCTTCACAAAGGATAATGTATAGGCCTTAGAAAAATTGCAACTAGACTTAAAGTCAACTAGAAGCTCACTGAGTATGGATGCTAGCACTAGCTCCTTACATTTTAACAGATTGACTTATGCACAAAGGAGGATAGCCGAGCTCATGGCTGAAAAAGGTTGGATTAGGACCAAATTGATTACTATTCAGACAAGCCTGATACCTCATCTAGAGGTCATTCAGAAAGAACTTTCATCTGCAAATGAATTGGTTAAGAGAGATTCTCATCTCTCCACTGCAGAAATTTTAGTAAGTCTAGCTGCCGAGCTAGAAGTGAAAATAGAGGTTATGAAGTTTGTCAAGGACAGTTGGGACTCTACATTTGCATCCACCTTACAACTTCATAAATAGTTTTTGGACAAGTATAACTTGACCCCACCTGCAATCAGTGAAAAAAACAAGGGAGAATCTAACAGGACTGACAAGGATACAGCATAAGGAGATCAGTACAAGGTATCAATGTAAATATTTTTTTTAAGGCCTGTATACTATGTAAAAAATTTTATGTAGTATGATGTACATTCCTAGGGGGATTACATTGTGTACTTAGGAAACATTTTGGATGGAATGAATTGAAATGATAAGTGTGTTTTTGCCACTAATATCAAAGGGGGAGATTGTTAATCACTAATTTTTGTTGATGATTAGTGACCTACACTTAGTCATTTCCTTAGGCAATTTTAGTTGGTTATCACTATGACCGAGCTAAACATTCAAGGCCAAGCAAGTTTTAGGTTTCCGAGTTACATCATGTTGAGCCGAGTAGATTTTTAAGTGTCGAGCGACAGAGATGCTAAGTGTCGAGAAGAACATTTGTTTGCATACATGTCAGGATTGATTCAAACTTTGATGTAAACGGTTTAGGCCGACTTGTATGAGATTTGGGCTGACATTTGTATGCATCTAATATTTGTCTACTAAGTTAATTACACATTTAATTGTTTTATACTATGCATGGCATGGAGCCAATCAAGAAATTAGAATGCATTGGAAGCATAAACTATAGATCTTGATCATTGATCTAGATCTCGCTGCTAGATCTGAAAAGACATATAAGATTGCTTCTAAACCTAGAAAACAAAAAAGAAGTGTGTGAGAGATATACAGTTTAGAAGAGAAGGGTTGTTGTTCATGAGAGATGAACAGTAAGTCATTTTGAGAAGAAGCCTAGATCAAGAAGAATGACAGAACAGTGAAAAGCAGAGAAAAGACATCAGATTGTGAGATCATAGAAGGTATTAGAAAGAGCAAATCCGTCATTAGCATCTGAGTGCATTATGAAGGATCACTACTTGGAACATTCTAACAGGTGTATCAGGTGAAATCTCTTAACAGAGTGGTTCTAGCAGACCATTTTAAATCTCTTAGCAGAGTGCTTACTTTACTGTAAGTTGAAATCCTTTAACAAGGTAGATTGTAATGATATTTAGTTCTTAACAAAACAGACCTTTAACCAGGTAGATTGCATGTTGCAACCAAACTCTTGTAGCCCTAACAGGCACACTTTATTGCTGCAGTAGTGAAGATTTTGTGGGTGTCATCCCCACCCCAGTTTTACCTATTTGGGTTTCTGGGTTACCAAAATTTTGTGTTATGAGCTATACATTTCATGTTATTGATGCTATCTGATGCTAGGTTAAATTCATATATGTATGAATGTGGATCAATTTGTTTTAAGTGGTTAAGTTTTAAGATCTGATTCACTCCCCTCTCAGTATCTTTCTTTCCCCATTATTGTACTTCTAACATAGCATACCTTTATTTAAAGACTATGAGAAGCACAAAACCATTCTCATGTATTCACACCTTGTTATAGCAGAAAATGTTAAGTTGTTGAAGCATCAAGAAAACCCAAAGGCAAAATAAATTTGTACAATTAGTAATGCTAACCATGAAGCCATATTGGATACCCTTAAGCTGAGATGTGACCCTTCATGCACACTTGACTAGGTCTTACAAAATGACAGTAAGGTTTATTACATTTATTATGTTTTGATTCATTACGTTCATTACGCTTTAATTCTTTATTTTTTTGGTCAATAAGCTTGGTTCTCTCATAGATTGTAAGTGTAGTTGGATACAAATATGATAGATATACAAGATTCAGGCACACTTGATTAGCTCATACAAAATTATGGTAAAGTTCATTATGCATAGGTTCATCATGCTCTTTGGTTCATTTTGTTCATTATGTTTTGTTGTTTATCATTTTTGGTCAATAAATATAGTGTTCTTGTGCTTTGGAGTATATATTACTTTCATTGTTTTTCTTTCCATTTAGTTAGTACTATTTCTCTAATTTATTGATATATTGTACACTATTGCAAAGTAGGTGTCTTCGAGAGTGTCAGTGGTTGGAGCTATGGATTATGGGGAAAAAATATCAAAACCAAATGTAATAGTTGTGTATCTAGGATGTTTTGATATCATTAATTAATTTATACATAATGTGGTTGTATTGATAATACATGATATATTTTTATGTGAGGACATGGGCAAGCATAAGGACATGAGTAGTACCTAGGATGTTTTGATAGCATTGATGTAGTTGTATTGATGATATACGATGTATCTGTACATGAGGATACGAGAAAACATAAAGACATGAATCTCTACATTTTTTGATATCATTAATGTATTTATATATAATATGGTTGTAATGATGATATATGATGTATTTGTACGTGAGGACACGTGCAAGAATAAGGACATGAGTAATACCTAGGATATTTTGATAGCATTGATGTAGTTGTATTAATGATAGACAATGTATTTGTACATGAGGACATGAGCAAACATAAAGACATGAGTATCTACTATTTTTTGATATCATTAATGTATTTATACATAATGTGGTTGTATTGATGATATATGATGTATTTGTACATGAGGACACATGCAAGCATAAGGACATGAGTAGAACCTAGGATTTTTTTTATTACATTGATATAGTTGTATTGATGATATACAATTTATTTGTACATGAGGAAATGAGCAAACATAAAGACACCAGTATCTACTATTTTTTTATGTCATTAATGTATTTATAAAAAATGTGGTTGTATTTATGGTATACGATGTATTTATACATGAGGATACATCAAGCATAAGGACATGAGTAGTGCCTAGGATATTTTGATAGCTTTGATGTAGTTGTATTGATGATATACGATGTATTTGTACATGAGGACACTGACAAACATAAAGATACGAGTATCTACTATTTTTTAATATCATTAATGTATTTATACATAATGTGGTTGTGTTGATGATATATGATGTATTTTTACGTGAGGACATGTGCAAGCATAAGGATATGAGTAGCACCTAGGATTTTTTTATTACATTGATATAGTTGTATTGATTATATATGATGTATTTGTATATGAGGACACGAGAAAACATAAATACATGAATATCTACTATTTTTTGATAGCATTGATGACTTTGTAGATGGTGTATTAGATTTCTATCATTCGTAGGTGCCCCATATTAAGAGAAATACGTCATCAAATTTTGTCACTTTTGTGCACGTAGGCATTTAAGGGACAATGTTGGTAGGGTACGACGTTGGGCATTCTGGCAAGTGGGAGCCAAAATTGGACCATGCCTTTTCTAAACCCACCCAACCAGACATGTTGGTGGTGACGGTTTGCACCAACGAAAAACAAAGGGACATTTGTGCTACCTTGCAACTTTCCATTGAATGCCTCTGACATTTTTGCATCGAGAGAAAAATTGATTCCCTAAATAAACCACTTGGATTATTGAAAATATGAGATAGGTTATTGTAGATGGCCCTCTCTCAATCCTAAAGGTTTAAATGGATCATTTGTAGGTGCCTCGCATTGAAATAAATACCCCATCAAATTTTTTGACTTTTGTGCACTTAGGGCACCTAAGGGACACTGTCGATAGGGTATGGCACCGAGTGTTCTGACAAGTGGGGAGCTAAAAATGGACCATTCCTTGATTTAACATGTTGGTGGTGGTGGCTCGTGGACATGACAAATAAAGAGATATTTGAGATACCTTGCAACTTTCCATTGAATACCTCTAACAGTTTTTGCATCAACATAAAAATCACCACCCTAAATAAACCACTAGGAGTCTTTAAAATATGAGATAGGTTATTGTAGAGGGGCCTCTTGTGAATCTAGGGGTTTATATAGATCATTTTCAAGTTCCTAGGATTAATAGAAATACTTGTCAAAGTTTATCACTTTTATGTACTTAGGACACCTAAGGGACACCGTTGGTAGGGTATGACACCGAGCATTCAGGTGAGGGGGGATAAAAAAGTAGACCATGCCTTGTGTAAACCTTCCCAACCAAAAATTTATGGTGGCGGTTCATAGCCATGATGAACAAAGAGAGATTTGGGATACATTACAACTTTCCATCAAATGCCTCTTACAGTTTTTGCATCGACAGAAAAATGATTGCCCTAAATAAACCACTTGGAGTCTTTAAAATATGAGATAGGTTATTGTATAGGGGCCTCTTGCAATCCTAGGGGTTTAGACAAACCATTTTCAAGTGTCCTGGATTGAGAGAAATACCCCATCAAAGTTCATCTTATTTCTGCACTTAGGGAACATAAGGGAAACTGTCGGTAGGGTATGGCGTCATGTGGGGAGCCAAAAGTGGACCATGTTGTATGCACCCTAAAATGGTCACCTAGACTATAGGCCCCCATTCTTCAATTTATCAAATGACCAGAATCAATTTATCAATTTCCTGAATCAATGCTTTGCAACATTTTTAATTCAAATCAATTTCCTTGATAAAATCGTAATTAATTCAATATTTCCTAAGGTTTGATCATTTAATCAATTATCTTATTTAATTAAAAGAAAACAATTCCTTTTTATTAAATAAAATAATCTTATTTAATCAAAATTCCTTTTTTTATTAAATAATTTTATCTTATTTAATTAAAATCTCTCTTAATTAAATAATATTATCTCATTTAATTAAAATATCCCTTTTAATTAAATTAAATAATCTTATTTAATTAAAAGAAAATCGCTCTTTTAATTAAATAAAACCCCCACTTAAATCCCTCTTTGTTGAAAAGGGAAAAAAATTAAATAAAAATAAATAAAGTTCCTTTTCTTCACACATCTTGCTAAGTGGTGGGCTTTTTGCCTCTTAATCATAACCTTTGATTTTGCCTTTTGAAGATATGAGCACATGGATCAACCAAGATTTAATCTCCACCATTGCTTATTTTCTTTTTGCCTCTTAATCTCCACCATCCATTACTCTTTATAAGGAAACCTCTCCTTCTCATTTGAGAGTCAAGATTTTATGCTATTGTTATGCTGCAGGTCTGGAGAGCAATTTTGGAGGAGACTTTGAGCACTTGAGCTTGGATATTGCAACTTCTCTCTTCTTGTCTTCTTCTTTCATGCCCCATGGAAATCTATTTAGATTAATTTTGCACTTGCATGTTAGATTAGATTCATATTTCCTTTCATAGATTAATCTTGCATTTGTATTTCCTTTCATAGAATAATCATGCATTGTTATCATATAGATTAATTTCCATTCTTGCATTGTTATCATATAGAATAGCTTCCATTTTCATTTGCATGCATACTTGGTGATCATGGAGACTAGCATTCTTTCTTTTTCTCTTTGAATCTCTCATTTTATGGTGTAGTTGCATGGGCACAAACTAGGTCAATATGAGGACCTCCATCACAAACCCTTGCACTCCATGAATAGAGAGCTATGAGTCGCCATTCGAGATGTCATTTTGAGCATTCTTGGATACAATGATTCATAGAAGTGTGACACATTTTTAGCACACATTTTTGGCGCCCACCGTGGGGCCCCAACTCAAGAGTGTCGTCTCAATCCCTCAATGTTGTCACACGAATTCAAGGTCCCATTTTCATTAGAGGACCCAATTCAAGCCAATCAAGTAAACCTAAGAAAGTGGCATCCAATAATGTCACCTCAAAGCCAACAATTAATCCGAAGTCAAGCTATAGTCTTGTTGATCAGTTGCAAAGAACCCCAGCTCAGATTTTGATCTTTGAGCTCTTAGAGTTGTCCCTGAGACATAACCAAGTCCTTGAGGATGCTTTACGCATGACGAATGTCCCCAACAACTTAGATGTCAATCAATTCTAGAACATGGTTAATCACATTGCTAGCCCTCATTACCTTACATTTTCAAAGGATGATGATAAAGCCTTGAGCCACCCACACAATCTTGCTCTCCATATTGAGTTCATGATCCACATAACCCATGTTAGGTGTGTATTGATAGATGGGGGTGATGGGCTTAATATTTATTCCTTTAGTCTTTTGAAAGAGTTGGTTTATTCAGAAAAATTCATAGATACCAGGAAAAAGATCTCTATCAAAGCCTATGATGAGGCAGAAAGAAGTTCCAATGGGTTGGCCATCCTTCCTGTTAGGATTGGCCCTGTTGAAAAAGACATTTTATTTCAAATAGTTTATGCTGGTCCCCTTGCGTATAATATCTTACTCAGTAGACCATGGATTCATGATATGCAAGTGGTGTCATCTACCTATCATCAGTGTGTTAAGTTCCCCTACAATGGAATAGAGATTTGTATACCTGGGGATAATACTTTATCTGTCAATTCCATTTTAGTAGGAACTCATGTTCCCCTAAATAGAGAAGAAGGAGATTTTGATGCAACCTTAGCTGAATGTAAAGACAATCTTAAGTCAATAGACCTTGGCATGGGGGGGTATCAACTCAACTCCCTCACAACACTACTAGTTTTGCCTAGGTCTTATGGAAAGCCTTCACAAGAAAAGAAACCTTCCTCTTCAGCTATGACTTTATTTGGCACATTTGTAGAATCATCAGTGCCTATCCAACATGAGAAAGAAGAGACATTTGTTAGAGACTGGATCTATAAAAAAGAGAAATATATGCACAATAAGAACTTCTCTCCCTCTCCTAAGGCTTATGGAAGAGGGTACACTTTTGTCAAATAGATGGGCTATCTTGGACATGGCCCTCTTAATCAAAGATTGGATGCTAGGGCCAAACCTCTTGATCATGCTCTTTTTAAATGCAAGTCTAAGAAGCTAGTTGTCCTAGGATTTGAAAATCACAACAAGCACACTACTCCTATCCTTGGTTAGTCAGATAGTGAAGATGAATAAGGATACATTCCTAATTTGAGAAATCAACAAGACATGTGTGAATATTGGGTCCCTTCCACTAATCTTCTTTGGGGAGATTCAGATGTTCTGGTCACCCATGCGTCAGTTGCAACTTTAGAATAGGAATTAGATATAGAAGATCCTTTTATATAACATCAATGAAAGCATCTTGTTCATCTAATGGAAATAGAAGGTGCTACCCTTGATAACACTAGACCTTCCACATCAAGAGGTCCCAAACCTTCATGGTGTAAGCATCCTAGTTGCAGTTCAGACACAAGTTCATATGAGTATGAATGGGACTCATTTTCTGAGTCCTCCACAGTTGATAGAGATATCTATGTTATTCACACTTAAAGTTCTCAACCCGAAGTAGCCAATGAGCCATGTGTAGGATTAAAGGATTTGAACCCACGAGTTGCCTTAGTGGCTGATTCTTCGCTTGTTAGGATGAATCCTGATTTGGGTAGCTTAGAAGGATACTTGATGGACTTTGACTCTTTGGTCACCAGTGATAATATCATTCACATTTATAACCTTGAACCAGTCATTGACTTGCCTCTTATTCATCCTGAGCTCATTGATTGGTCCCACCGCTATCAAGAACCTGAGCTTTTAACATTCCAAAATGATTATGAGATAGCATGTTACCTAAATGCCCTTGAACCCGTAGTCTCTTCCACCAGTGAACCAGCTACCAGTATGACAGATCCAGACATCAAGTACCTTAGTCACAAGTTAAAAAGAAAAGAAAATCAAAAGAATAGGAGTTCTGATGGCAAAAACCACTGTGTGGCGGTGTCAGGACCCAAAAAAGTAAAAATAAATGACGTATCCAAGGGTGAAAACCTCTATGAGGTGCCTAAGGATGAGTTACTTGATTGTCTCCCTAGCTACTTTCAAGATTGATTTTCAGTGCTTATTGAACCAACACAAGTAGTCAATTTGGGTACAGATGAGGCTCCACAAATAGTACACTTGGCTGAGTCCTTGTCACCTCAAGAAAAAGAAGCTTACACTAAGTTCTTACAGAAAAAG
>MU227763.1:388516-418241 GCA_018584345.1 Thuja plicata
ACAAGTAGTCAATTTGGGTACAGATGAGGCTCCACAAATAGTACACTTGGCTGAGTCCTTGTCACCTCAAGAAAAAGAAGCTTACACTAAGTTCTTACAGAAAAAGAAGATCAACTTTGCATGAACTTATTCAGATATGCTAGGGTTGGACATTAATCTTATCATGCATCACTTGTCCATAGCTACGAGTGTCAAACCAGTTAAACAAAAATTTAAAAAGATGCATCCTCACATAGCTCTCCTAGTCAAAGCAAAATTGGAGAAACTCCTTGGTGCAAGATTCATAAGAGCTATCGCCTATGCTGAATGGATATCAAACATTGTACCAGTTTCCAAACATGACAAATCCATTCGAGTTTGCACAGATTTCAGAGATGTCAATATAGCATGCCCAAAGGATGACTTTCCACTTCCCAATATAGACATGATAGTGGACATGACTGCGAGTTATGAGATTTATTCCTTAATGGATGGTTTTTCCAGGTACAATCAGATTAAGATAGCTCTTGAAGATCAAGAACAAACTGCATTTACTTGTGCATGGGGTACCTATTGTTGGAATGTCATTCCTTTTAGATTAAAAAATGCAAGAGCCACCTATCAACGAGCTATGACAACAATTTTTCATGACATGATGCATAAAAACATGGAAGATTATGTGGATGACACCTTGGCAAAGTCTAAACAAAGAGACACACACTTAGATGATTTATAAGTCATTCTAGATCACATGGAACAGTTTCAACTAAGGTTAAATCCTAAAAAGTGTGCATTTGGAGTCACCTATGGAAAACTACTTGGATTCATCATTTCAACAAAAGGAATAGAGGTAGACCCTAAAAAAGTCCAAGCAATCATAGATATGTTACCTCCTAGAAACATTAGTCAAATGCGGAGTCTTCAAGGACATCTTCAATCTATAAGGAGATTCATTTCACAATTGGTGGATAGAGCTCATCCCTTCAACAAGAAATTACACAAGGGAGTCAAATGTGTTTGGAATGAGGATTTTCCAAATAGCATAGATCAAATCAAGAGATACTTGGCAAATCCTCCTATTTTAATGCCTCCTATCCCAGGGAAACCACTTATTCTATACATTTCAGCGACAGAATCTTCCTTGGGGGCATTACTAGCTCAACTTGATGAAAATGGGAATGAAAGGGAAATATACCACATTAGCCATACTCTTTTTTCATATGAGGTTAACTACACCAGCATTGAGAAATATTTCCTTGCAGTTGTGTTTGCTTCCCAAAATTTGTGACATTACATGCTTGCGCACAATATACACCTCATAGAAAAAAAGATCCACTCAAATATTTGCTAGGTAAGGCTTCCCTCACAGGTAGACTTGCTAAATGGATGATGATACTTTTAGAGTTTGACATAGAGTACATTGAGTGTAAAGCAATCAAAGGACAAGCCATAGCAGATCAATTGGCTGATTTCCCAATACAAGACAATGCACCTATTCAAGTTGACTTCCCAGATGAGCACCTCATGTATCTGACTAAAAGAACATGGAAGATGTTCTTTGATGGATCCTTTATGCAAAATGGTTCAAGAGCTGGTGTATTGTTTGTTTCTCCTCATGGGTACACAATTCCTAAATCTTAAAATCTATTGTTCCCATGTACAAACAACATTGCTGAGTATGAATCTTTAGCAAATGGACTTAAGATGGCCATAGAATGGAGAATCATAGAGTTACACATCTATGGGGATTCACGGCTGATAATCAACCAAGTTAATGATGAAAATTAAAAAAAACATGAGAAAATGGTACCTTACAAGAAAATGGTTGATTCCTTGAAGCGATACTTCACATTCGTCACATTTCAGTAAATCCCTAGAGCAGAAAACAAAGCAGTTGATGCTATGGATACACTTGCTTCACTCCTTCAGTTAGAGAAACATGAATCAAGATTTGAATTCATGGTGGAAGAGCTACATCACCCTATCTATGACTCCCAAGAAAGCCATGTCATTTGTACCCTTGTTGGTCATCAGAATCCCGTTATGGTGCCATTTACTCATAGCTTCATGATGGCATTATGCCTGAAGCATTTAACCGATTTGAATGCATAAACCTTACCTGAAACACCTCTCACCATTCCCGTATCACTGGTGATTTGTATAGGAGGGGTATAGATAGAACACTTCTTAGATGCTTAGAAAATGAATAATCTGACCAATCATTAGTTGACATCCATGAGTGCATATGTGGGGGACACTCCAATGGTCTTTCCATGGCCCGAAGGTTGCTTAGGGTGGGGTACTATTTTCCTATGATGCAGATTGACGCAGTAGCTTTTGCAAAGTCATGTGAAAAGTGTCAAAAACATGGTAACCTGATACATGCTCTAGGTAGGGAGCTTATTCCTTCTATATCTCATTAGCCATTTCAATACTGGGCCTTTGATCTTGTTGGACATATTCATCCCAACTCATCAAGTGGACACAAGTTTATTATCACTGCTACTGATTACTTCACTAAATGGGTAGAAGTTGTCCTACTTTATGTTGCCTCAGGAAAGAAAATCTCTCTATTCATTCTAAACCATATCATATGTCAATATGGAGTGCCTTCCAAGATTATCATTGACAATGAAGGCTAGTTCAAAAATAAGGACCTTAAAAAACTCTGCAAGAAATTTAAGATTAAACAACATTGGTCCTCCATTTACTTCCCACAAGGAAATGGTCAAGTAGAGGCATCAAACAAAACCATTCTTAAAATCTTGCATAGAACAGTCTGTAAGAGTGGTAGAGATTGGCACTTACAGATAAATCCAGCTTTGTGGGCCTATAGAATGAGTATTCGTGCTCCTACTAGGGCTACTCCTTTTGACCTTGCATATGGTGTTGAAGCAGTGTTACCTTTGGAGTTTGAGATTCCTTCACTTAGAGTTTCCCTCAAAGGTCTAGTTACAGATGAAGAATACTTTGCCATGAGACTTCAAGAGTTAGAACTTCTAGATGAGAAATGTCAAGCATCATTTGACCATATGAGGTTTTATCAAAAGTGCATGTACAAAGCCTTCAACAAAAAGGTTTGCCCTAGATAATTCCAAGTGGGATATCTTTTCCTACGTGAAAATCCCAAGAATCAGCAACATAGAGATCAAAAGGGAAAATTTAAACCTAATTGGCGTGGACCTGACATCATTACAACAACTTTTGGGATAGATGCTTATTTACTCTCTACAACAGAGGGAGAGTAGCTCCCTGATCCTATCAATGTCTTCTACCTAAAGAAGTTCTATCCATGATTCCCATTCTGTCTGGGGGCATCCTTCGTACATAATTATTGATCCTGAAAATTTCCAAAAAAGTATATATTGTCAAAAATTTTAAAAATAAAAAAAATGTCCTGAAAAATTATCATCTTAGTGAAAACCTAGCAATAGGAACTTTGATGTATCTCAAAAAAAATTATATATTCCAAAAATACAAAAAATTCAAAAAATTCAAAAAAAAATAGAAAAAGTGCCTTGGTGAAAACCTGGAAACAGGGGCCTTGGTAGCAAAAATTCCAAAAAATTATAAAAAGTCCTAAAAAAAAGAAGAAAAAAATGAAAAAAATGAAAGAGAAAAAATTGTAATAAAATCTAAGTGGTGAAAACCTGGAATCGGGCGCTACTTGAGGCCTTTGCACCCCTATTTCTTAGCACGTGTCCGTGAAACTTAGCCTTTCTCCATCATGCCTTGTCTCTTGGATACGTTAGTCTTTACGACATCTCACAAATGGTGTTTTTCAACACCACCCCAACTGTATTTTTCAATACAACCCTTGACATTGAGTGTTTTTCAACACTTATCGGTTTGGTCTTACCCAGTTTTGTCATTTGATCTTACCTGCTTGCAAGCATTCGATCATTATCCTCAAAACTCAGTATCAGTTAACACACTTCAATTTTTAAACACAACACTTAATGCTTGAGCTATGTCATAATATTTTCTTTGTGTGCTGACTATTATTGATTTTCGTTGAGTGTCCTTGTCTCATAAGTCTCTCCGGGATGCATAGCTAGAGGACTTGGGGCATGGAACATGTTTATATTTGCTTCCTATTTTATGCTTCACTATTTTTGCACAACCGTTCTATTGGTCATCCTGGCCTCTATACCTTGATGCAAGTGTGGTTTTGCCATAATAAATTGGGTAAGCTAACATTATAGTCATCTTGACCTTTATGTCTTTGATGCTTATGTTAGAATCTTTCCACATTCCAATCCGATATAAATCACATTCATATCTTCATAGTTGCGCTTGTGACTAGTGATGATTGTGTGATTTTCTGATGTCCATTAATAATGGCCCAATGATGAAAATAATTTTCTTAACATTCTCTTATGAACGATGAACATAAATTCTTATGTTACAGTTTCTCTATTGCAAGTACATCTTTGCATTTTCATGTAGTTTGCATTGTTAGCATTCATGTTAGTTTGCATTTTAGGCTGCATTATGAGTTTGCGAGGGTTTTCCTTCATCTTTCTTGTGGACTTTTAATCAACTTTGATCACATTTTGATCTTCACTTCCTTATCTTCTTTCGTGATCTCAATCAAAATTTTCTATCTTAAATAGTTGATTGATTTTGGGGCATTCTCTTTCTTAAGGAAAATTCTATTTCTTCTCTCCATTTCTTTCCACCTCTTCCAAAATTCTATCTTCCATTCGCTTTCACCCCACTTCTTTTCTTCTAATTCAACTTTGGGGCGTAATCTTTTGTGCTTGATGATCTACCTTAGTTCTTTGATCCTGATATCTTTAATCTTACATCAAGAACCTTATCTTTAGTTTGATTTGATCAAATTCATCAATTTGTTGTTTCTCCTCTATCTCATTTTGATTTTGATCACGAGGGGGCAGTACCTATCAAACTTCAATCCTTGATTCAGCTTTATCAATCCTATCAAGGGCTCCGCTTGGAGAAACCTTGCCTGAGATTCTTATCTTGGACATGCCAATTACCTATTTACAGGGGTGTTGACCTTTTCTTTTTCAATTGGCTTATCTTTGTCTTGATGTGTTCCCATAAAGATCACACATCTGGATTGTTTTGTGATCCCAAATCAATCTCACACTTCAACTACATTCTTTGACTACATGTGTTCCCATAAAGATCATACATTAGTCAAAGAGGGGCAAATGTATGCACCCTAAAATGGTCACCTAGACTATGGGCCCCCATTCTTCAATTTATCAAATGACCATAATCAATTTATTAATTTCTTGAATCAATGCTTTGCAACATTTATAATTCAAATCAATTTCCTTGATCAAATCGTAATTAATTCAATTATTTCAACATTTCCTAAGGTTTGATCATTTCATCAATTATCTTAATTAAAAAAAAATTCATTTTTATTAAATAAAATAATCTTATTTAATTAAAATCTCTTAATTAAATAATATAATCTCATTTAATTAAAATATCCCTTTTAATTAAATTAAATAATCTTATTTAATTAAAAGAAAATCCCTCTTTTAATTAAATAAAACCCCCACTTAAATCTCTCTTTGTTGAAAAAGGAAATAAATTAAATAAAAATAAATAAAGTTCCTTTTCTTCACACATCTTCCTAAGTGGTGGGCTTTTTGCCTCTTAATCATAGCTTTTGATTTTGCCTTTTGAAGATATGAGCACATGGATCAACCAAGATTTAATCTCCACCATTGCTTATTTTAATTTTGCCTCTTAATCTCCACTGTCCATTACTCTTTATAAGGAAACCTCTCCTTCTCATTTGAGAGTCAAGATTTTATGCTATTGTTATGTTGCAGGTTTGGAGAGCAATTTTGGCAGAGATTTTGAGCACTTGAGCTTGAATATTACAACTTCTCTCTTCTTGTCTTCTTCTTTCATTCCCCATGGCAATCCATTTAGATTAATTTTGCACTTGCATGTTAGATTAGATTCATGTTTCCTTTCATAGATTAATCTTGCATTTGTATTTCCTTTCATAGAATAATCATGCATTGTTATCATATAGATTAATTTCCTTTCTTGCATTGTTATCATATAGAATAGCTTCCATTTTCATTTGCATGCATACTTGGTGATCATGGAGAGTAGCATTATTGCTTTTTATTATTGAATCTACCATTTTATGGTGTACTTGCATGGACACAAACTAGGTCAATCTGAGGGCCTCCATTACAAACCCTTGCACTCCATGAATAGAGAGCTATGAGTCACCGTTCGAGACCTCATTCTTGAGAAATCTTGGATACAATGATTCATAGAAGTGTGACACATTTTTAGAACACACATGCCTTGTGTAAATTTGCCCAAATGGATATGTTGGTCATGGCGGTTCGCAACCATGATGAATAGAGAGAGATTTGGGCTACCTTGCAACCTTCCATTGAATATCTCTAATGAATTTTGCATTGAAAGAAAAATTGTTTCCCTAAATAAACAAATTATAGTCTTGAAAATATGACATAGATTATTATAGAGGGGCCTCTTGTGATCCTATAAGTTCAGATAGATCATTTCTAGGTGCCTTGGATTGAGAGAAATACTCTATCAAAATTTGTCACTTTTGTGCACTTAGGGCACCTAAGGGACACTGTCGGTAGGGTATGGAACCCAGTGTTATGGAGAGTGGGGAGCCAAAATTGGACCATGCCTTGTGTAAACCTTCCCAACCATACATGTTGGTTGTGGTGGTTCACACCCACAATGAATAGCGAGATATTTGGGCTGCCTTACAACTTTCTATTGAATGCCTTTGACAATTTTTGCATCAATAGAAAAATTACTGCCCTAAATAAACCATTTGGAGCCTTGAAAATATGAGATAGGTTATTGTGAGGGGCCTCTTGAAATCCTATGGTTTTAGACAGATCATTCGTAGGTGCCTCATGTCAGTATTGTGTATTGTTGATATTGTATTGCGAGATTGCTAGATATTGTGGTGCAGTTATAAGGATTCATTTATATTATTGTCATTGATATAAACTAAGTCAGTTCAGTGAAACTAAGTGAGTACAAGTCGTAATATACTACAGGTAAAGTAAAGGTACAATTGGTAAGAAGGTGATAATGAAAATTGGTTAAGTCCAAAAGATCGGTAGACTGTGCAAACATCACTTTGGTGGAATTCATGGTACAAATAGAATTAGAAGCAACAATCACCGATTTAGCTTCAACTAGTTTTTTATTGCAATGTGGTTCTGACCACAACTTATTTGGTTGAGTGGTGATAGATTTTTTAGTGTCATAGACACTAAGATAGATAGAACTCTTATATTCTTGATCAACTGGTCGGTAGATCACAAAATGGTGAATGGTAAAGTATTTGTGATCATTTCCAATGATGTGATGACATCGAATAAAGGTTATACATCCAATGTATCGATATTTACAAGATTGATGTGAGCATTTAAGACAAATTTAAGGTGTTGCATTAGAGAAGTTAAAACATGTTATCTACCTTGGAGATATAAACTTGCATATCTTATCTTGACCTAACGCGGTCATGGTAAATCATTGTTATCATTGATATTATCAATTTGACAAATGGTGTTGTCGAGGGAAAATAATTTGAAGATCATTTTAGGTTAGTGCAAGTTGTTTATCTATAGGAAATCCTCATATTGAAAAGGAGAGATGATTTTATTATTGAAGAATTATTTTGGGTGATTAGGGTTTTGTGATTTCAAGTTGAGGTTGTGATCATAGATCAAAGATCATAAAGAAGTTATAGAGTACAAAGAGCTTATAGGATCTGACAAGCAATCAGTGATACATCCAGATCACTAATCTTGTTGTTTCCTAATATTTGTAACAAGCAAAATCCGTTAACTGGGTGAACTCTAACAAGTTATTTTATTAAATCCTTTAACAGGGTGACTTCTTTATTGAGGTTTAAAATCCTCTAGTGAGGTACATCATAGCTAATATTATTGCACTCCTAATAGTGTACTAGTCTCTCCTAATTGGGTGAACCCTCAAAAAGGGTATTTGTATCTCATAACAATGAAAAATCATATACTGCAGTATTGGGCTTGTGGGTGTCATCCCAACCATGGTTTTTTCCCTCTTAAAAGTGTTTCCAAGTGAAAAATATGTGTTATATGTGTGGAACATGTGGATGATTGTTATTACTTTCTTCTATGTATTTGGATTAGTTACTTGTTTTATAGTTTGGAAAGTATTTAGATCAGTGGTTGAATTAGTTCATTATGTGTCTGTACTGATTCACCCCCCTCTCACTACCTATTATTTCTGACAATTGGTATCAGAGCTTAGGTCCTCTTAGTGATAAGTCTAACATCTTGGGTAAAGATCCACTATCATGGAAGAGTATAGGTATGAGATGCAACCTTATAATGTAAACAAGATGATCAAGGAGCTACAAGAAAAGCTGAGACACTCTCTTGTAAAGAGGAGAGAACTTGTTGATCAACTGAGTGAAGGTCAAGACTATATATAATAACTTTATGAAGGAAGTACATATAAAGAAGTAGTAGAAAATATTTTTGAAAAGATCAAGAAGCTTAAATAAAATATGAAAAATATGAAAATAGAACTTGAAATTTAGTCTGTCAGGATGTGTGCAATCTGGAAGGAAAAAGGAATGCAAAGGCTGCCAAGGAAATTATTGATGATGCCCTAAGAGAAAAAGGTGAAGACCTTGTCAAACTAAGACAAGAATTTACCCTATATCAGAATCAAATGTAGGATACTGTTACAGAGAATCTTCAAGTATTAACTAATAATGAAAGACTTAGGGAGATGAATGAGTCATTGAGGAAAGAACTAGAAACTGCAAAAGAAGAAAATGAAAAGCTGAAGAAATACAATGAAAGCTCACAAAAGCCTAATGAAAAATTGAAGAGTCAAAGAAGATAAAGAGATACAACTGATCTAGGTTATTCGGGAGAAGGAACATTTGAAATTGGAGATTCCTCTAATGATGAACCTAAGGAGGCACAAAGATATCAGAAGGTAGATCCAACCAAATCAGGTAAGAAACCTAACAAACCTACTTGTTATAACTGTTGGAAGTTTGGTCATATTGCAAATATGTGTAGGAGCATACCAGTGAATAGACCCTAATATTTTAATAGTTATTGTTACAATTTTGACAAGTATATTCATATTGCATATGAGTTTATATCTAGATCTAGTAGTAGATCCAGTGGTGGTAACTTTGATGGATACTACTTTTCATGAAACAAATATGGACACAAAGCTGAAAACAATAGGTTAAGAGTATATACACCTAGGTTACCAGTCATATCGGTGAATACTGGTAGAAGGGAAATAAAATTCAACACTACATGTTCTATATGTGGTAACTATGGACACCTAGAAATGAATTATAGAATGAGAACTATGAGAGGTAATGTTGGTCTTTGTAAGTTAACCTGTATAGCATGTTTTGTTTGTCATAAGATAGGTCATATGGCTAGAGATTGTTGATTTAGGAACCAATCTCTTCATTAGTCAGAAGATGGAAAAGAAAAGCAGTTTGCTAATGTTGACAAAGTCAGAAGTGATATGAAGAATACATGGGTAAAGAAAGGTGAACTAAATTCCTCTGAGTTGACCAAGAACTCCACAAGTTCAGGAAATGTGGAGGTTCTATCGATAAACTAAGGATATTATTTTCTTAGGGGGAGAACTTAAAGACAAATCCATTATCGATCCCCTAGACTCAAGAGAAGTAAAGATCTATATGCACATTATGGTGTAAGTTTCTATGATTTTTTTTTGAGATTATGTGTAGACTACATTGAGACTTCAAGGTCAAATATCTATTTGATAGCGGTTATTACTGATTGGTTGAATACAAACCGGTGGATGCATGTTAACCAATGATATGTCACTATTCCTATCATTGATGTATGAGTTGTCTATTTCTCTAATGATATATAAAGGAAAAATTAACTTCTTTTCACACCTTTTACTTTGAGAATTCAAGAGCTATCTTGAGCCAGTGTGTGCAAAAGGCTACTTTTGTGATTGAGATCTTGAGTTAATTTCATATTGAGTTTTTGTGAAACTCTAACCTGTGTATTGAAAGATATTATTTTAGTCTATGGGTAGATTTGTGTGTTGTTGCAATTGGTTGTGATGGTAGAGAACGTCGATACACCTGTTCTAGTGAATATTTCTAAGGAACCTCGACCCGTACTCAAACTGCATCCAAGAAAAGAGGATGAGATTGATATGTTTGGTGCCCTATCCACTAATCCCTAGTGGATTGATGTTGATTGAAGATGTTTGGTCTTTTATCCACTGTAAAATCAAATAATTGGGAGCTAAAGCAATTAAGAAAGAATACAAGGGTATATGCATCAATGGAGCATTGAAAGTCGAGCACAAACATATACAGGAAAAGGGTTTGACTTATGCTATGGACATTCCTACCGAATTCCATCTTGATTGGATTTTTTATGTGTTAAGAAGACTGCATGATCAATTCATATGGCTGACTAGACTGCACAAGATTTCGAAGGCATTGATTCACTGGGTTACAGGATTTTGAGCATAAGGTTTGGAATGTACATTAAGAAGGATTTCTACTCATCTGGTTACAGAACTAATAAAATCCAAAATGGATGGGACATAAATGATAATTGATCTTATTTTAGACAAGGAATTTCATTTTGCATCTATGGTGATAGGTTACATAGTTTATCAGTCTAGTCAAGTTAACAATGTACCTGTTGGTGCTATTCATGTTGCCTATTGGATTGTAAAGGATGATTAAACATTAGATTTATGTGAGATTATCAAAAGCTAATTCTTGGAAAAACATGGAAAGGATAAAGAGAGATAAGATACAATCATTTAAGTATGGACCGCTATTGGTATGTATGGTTTTCTATGTTCATAATTTCTTCCCCGGTAAAGGAAATGTTACATGGTTAAGGGACAAAACTGGTAGTTATGAAAATAAGTGAATTCATAAAGGAACTAGGGAATAAATTCAATAATTTCATGTGGGGTTATTTTAAATATTTCCAATCTAGAATGCATAAATTAGAAAGGATTCTCACTAGCATTGTAGAGAAATACAAGAATGATATTTGTTTTCTAGTTGACACCAATTCATGTATTGTGCAAACTGTGGAACCTAGGACATGTTGGATTCCTCCTATGGGTTATGAAGTTGAAATTGACTTAGTAACTTTGCATGTTGATGAGTTATTGTCAAAACCCCTAGACAAACAAGCGCAAAGATTTTGAATTCATGATGAAAGAGTTTCTAAAATTCAAAAGTAGTTGAAGAAATTGAAAGAAAATCAAGGAGAATGGTATCTAAACTAGAGAAGAAGTTTAAAATTAGTGATGCGGGTTCATCTATTGGACTCAATGGGAAGTAGTACTGAGAGGGGAGGGGTGAATCAGTACCTCTAAAACTTTTAACAGTTTACCCAATTTATCATTAATAATCATTCAATTCTGATTTACCAACCATTATTGTTAGTCTTTCTTATGTAGACATTGTTTGTTAAAAATCTTTACAATCATCCATAGAAACATTCATGAAATTAACAAACACATAACAAAAGATATGATATCATAGAAAACTCCTGTTAGGAAGTAAAAACTGCTATGGGGATGGCACCCACAAAACTTCACTATCTGAAGAATGGAAGGGAGCCGGTCAAGGCTTACAATTTGATCACTTCTGATGATCTACCCTGTTAAGAGTATTGAGGTGGAGACCTGTTAAGATATACTTTTTTAAGAGCTTTAGCAACACTAATTTAAGTGTGCACTTAGTTATGAGATTTACAATAGGACAGTTAAGCCCACCTTTCTTAAAAGGATTTCATTAGTGTACTACACTTGTTAGAATGAGTACAAATGTTGACCTGACTATATGCAATCTACTATTTCTGATTTATAGATCCATTAAAGCTTTTACAATTACAATATCACCTAAAGTGATTGATGAATACCTTTTCTCTGCTTATTGGTAGCCTCTGTTCTGTTCTTGAAAACTGAATTGATTATGTTTGTGTTCTCCTGCATGAATTCTCTGTATGGTCTTTAGTTGCTCTCTGTGGCTACTATCTTCATTGAACAACAACTGTTCTTAATGGGTCGAGCACCTATTTATACAAGTTTGTTTGACCTATCTTGGAATTCATGATTTACAATGTTAACTCTCAAATCCAAGGTTTACAACTTGACCTTTATCTTTAGTTTGCATGTTTTAAAATAGTAAAATGAAATAAAACAATAAAGATTACATTGCTTCTTCCGCACATAATGGATTAAAAAACAAATCAAGAATTTATAAATACAAGTTCAGTGATTTATCTGATGTGGAAAGTCATATCCACTTTTTGCAGGATGTAACTGACTGTCAGTTCTTGGCTGTTGGTTTGAACTTGCAGTCTATCGGTGTTCCTTGTCTGAACTATTCGTCTGGTTCCCTATATCTATCAGGTTCCTCTCTTTTCTATTCATTAGGTAGCACTGTTGATACTTCGTCGGGTATCCTTATCTTTTTGTCATCAGGTAACACTTTGACAGTGTTCGTCGGGTAACCTTAGTGTTGGATAGTGTTGTGCCCTGTCTGTCAGTTTAGACTAAATTGATGGTGCAGATCATGTTTTTATCTAAGTATACTAATGGAAAAATATAATTCCTTCATCATCTGGCACTACTACAACCATAACTAAAGCTAAGAGAAAACTTAGAAAACCAGCTACTAGTGAAGTTAAGTCTGAAAGGGAATCATCAAGGAAGAAAGGTCAGAACATTTCTCCTCCAAAGAAAACCTGTAAGAGAAAGATAAAATTAGCTGAGGAAAAGGATGATCAGAAGGGAAATGATGAAGCACAGACAAAATTAGACAAGGACGACTCTGAACTTAAGAAGAGCAGTGAAACAAAGAAAGCACCTTCTATTGATTATATTGCAAAAGGTATTGTGGACAATGGTAGACTTTATATTGTTGGCAGAAGATACACTTTGGGAGCTATGAAGACAAGAAGAAGATAGAAGATGCAATTCTGTATCATTTCATAAATTTTGCAGAACACCATTAGAAATCCATTCTTGTATCCCTAGTGAATTATATCAGTTGATTGATGATAGATGAAGTGTTGCATTACATTTGGATAGAGAGAATATGGAAAGAGCACTTATCCAAGTCCAACATGAGTGGTGTGTTGAAGATGATAAGATAATGATTACTTCTCACAAGCATAAATTCAAAATTAAGAGCAGAGTAGCTAGACTTCTAATTGATGACACACATAATGTACATAATGAAACTGTTCAGACATGGAGAGAACTACTACAGATAAAGGTGGTAGAAGCCTGAGAACAACAAGTTCATACTGAATCAAATGAACCACTACAGGGAAATGACACATTTTCTGAAGATCAGTTAATTGGGAATATTATTCTTGATGTTCCTAACTTGGTGAAGGACAGTGAAACACAAAAAAATAGTCTATCACAAACTGGTGGTGATGAGATTGAAAATGTAGACATAATAGGTAAAAAGGATTCATCCTCATCATTGCTTATGGAACATAAAGAGGAGATGATTTTTGAGAAGGAAGAAGAGAAACATGTAGAAATTCAACCGAAGGAGACTCAGAAAAAGATGGAAGAAGAACGTGAGACTACAAGGAAACTAAGTCTAGAAGTTACAAGTGCAAGTAAGAGATGTTAAGTTTTTAGGATAGTTGCAAATGTAATAACACTCTATGTTGTATTTATTTTCAAAACTCAACAATCTCTCTTTCATTTATATTGGGAATGATGATAGGAGAGACATGTCCCTTCATGGGACATGTCTATCCATTATTATTTATAAGAAATGGCATGCCTCTTCCCATTAATTATAATTTACTCAATCTTATAATGTGTCATCAATCAAATATTAATTAAGAATAATTTAATAATTTAATATTAAATATTAAATTTCATATGACTAATAATAATATAACATATATATTATATTACTATTAATCAACATATATTATATGTATTCTGATGATTATACAACTGAAGCTACAAACATTAACACTCCCTCTTAGCTAGGGAGGATGATAAAAAAAAAATGTGTAGTGGTCTCCCATGTCAACACTTACGACCCTTACCATAGCTACACAAAACATCAACACTCGCTTTTAGTTAGGGAAGATAAAATTCATCAAAATAAAATTCACAAAAGATCCATTACTTTTAAGAGAGAATATATCACCTCATCGTGATATCAAGAGATATGGTCTGACCAAGAATATCAAGTCTCATGATATTCACCATAACTCAAAAATATTTTACATATCACCTCAATATGATATCAGAGATATGGTCTGACCAAGAATATCAAGTCTTATGATATTCACCATAACTCAAAATCATTTTAGATATCACCTTAATATGATATCAAAGATATGGTCTGACCAAGAATATCAAGTCTTGTGATATTCACCATAACTCAAAAGTATTTTAGATATGACCTCAATATGATATCAGAGATATGGTCTGACAAAGAATATCAAGTCTCATGATATTCACCATAACTCAAAAGTATTTTAGATATCACCTCAATATGATATCAGAGATATGATCTGACCAAGAATATCAAGTCTCATGATATTCACCATAACAAAAATATCTTATAGGTAATGTGCACTTACCATAAGAACATTCAAATCATCTATTATTATCTATTTCAGCCATCACAAGATGTCTATCACAATAGAAGATGCCATCTATCATGATATGTTTCAGCCATCATAATATGTCTATCACAATATAAATGTCATCTATCATGATCTATTTCAGCCATCACAAGATGTCTATCACAATAGAATTGTCATCTATCATGATCGATTTCAGCCATCACAAGATGTCTATCACAATAGAAGTCTTCATCTATCATGATCTGTTTTAGCCATCACAAGACGTCTATCATAGTAGAAGTTTCCATCTATCATGATCTGTTTCAGGCATCACAAGATGTCTATCACAATAGAAGATCAAGTTATTATAAGATCGTCACCTTTCAATAACTTTAAAAAATACAAGTGATAATCATTTGGAAGTCGTCACTTCCTCATTATTTACACAAGGGGCATTCCCATTAAAAAATATGGATTCACACACATTAAATGCATCATGCCTCGGCACAGATGGTGAAAACAAGGGATTTCACCTCGAAATTATCTCATCGAGAAGAACTCGTTCAGCAGATTTCAATCTGTTAATCATCCAAGATTGCTTAAGATGAACTGTCAGAATCCCTCTGAGTCTGATATCAATCTTTTAGATCCTCCTCCAAAGTTACCTCTAAAGAGTCAGACTCCCTCTGAATCTGATATCAATCTTTCTTTTCCTACAAGAGCATCTCCAAAAAATATCAAGACAAATAGCTCTTATAGTACATATAGAATAACAGATGAGAGAGAGAGAGAGTATAATGAGTAGATAAATGTAATATTCAAAGATAATAAATACTTATCTGTGCTTCAACATCCTTGAAAAAGTTTGCTTTAATGAAGATCCATATACATCAAATCATAAAACACCTTCTCATATTATTTGAGAGACATCTCCCATTTGAATAATCTTCCCACACTAAGCATGGTTCAAATGGAAATATAACATTGGTTATTATTCTCCCCCCCACAATGTACAATTCCCAGTCTTATATCGTTGAACAATTCTCATGTCTTCTTATGAAATTAATTGATTTCTCCAAGAGAGGTGACACTCTATAATTAATTCTTTCTTTCTAGAAAGAGACACACTTCCTTGAATACATTCTTCTTTGTTAATGCTTGACCACGATCATAAAAAATTAATATATCTCTTTAATGAAATTCGCTTTCAATAATTTCAGATAGACTCATACACATTCCGTCATAAGTTTTGAATCCAAGACTTTCTCTCTAGTTGCATAAGCGAGATTCTTTGAAATTAGTTTTTCCACAACATATCCAAAATTTAGCAAAATCCAACAGTGGATTTGTGAGATATGGTCATTTTATGGAGATCGTATTTTCTGAGATAGTCACACATTCATCATCAACAAACTACTCTCTTACATTTGCAGTTTGGCTCTGATACCATGTTAAATTTTTAGGATAGCTACAAATGTAATAACACTATATGTTTTATGTATTTTCCAAATGCAACAATCTCTCTTTCATTTATATTGGGAATGAGGATATGAGAGACATGTCCCTTCATGGGACATGTCTATTCATTATTATTTATAAGAAAGGACATGCCTCTTCCCATTAATTATAATTTAATCAAACTTATAATGTTTCATCAATCAATTATTAATTAAGAATAATTTAATAATTGAATATTAAATTTCATATGATTAATAATAATATAACATATATATTATACTATTATTAATCAACATATATTATATGTATTCTAATGATGATACTACTCAAGCTACAATAATTAAAAAGAGACATAAGTCGATGACTGCAGAAGAAGAAGAAGAACTTGATGAAGTAGAATTATCGATCACATCGGTCGATATATCTAAACTGAAACCTAAGAGACTGATGAAACTGTCAGAACAATTAAGGTTATAAGCTATAAGAAATAAGGTGAAATCAAAGAAGAAGACACAAGTATCAAATCAAGCTAGAGATATTTTAGATGAGTTAGTGTCTGAGGTTAAATATGATGAAGATTCCACACCTATTGATCAGATGGATACTCTTATCAAGTCAATTCTAGATCAAGGTTTGTATTTGCAGTTAGTTGCAGTGAAGAAGGCAGAGGATAACTTAGAGAAGAAGATGATAGGTAAGCTAAAATAGATATGATTACCTCAGATAGGACCAAATTGTCAAATTTGATAAAGTAAGTTAAGAATACATTGAATGAGGAAGGTCATGTTGGGATTAATGGGAAGTATGTACTGAGAGGGGAGGGGTGAATCAGTACCTCTAAAAACTTTTATATCCTTTAATAATCAATTAACCTTTGTAATCAATTGTATAACCATTCAATCTGATCTATACTATCTTGATGTGAGTTATATCAATTCATTACATTAACATACAAGTGAACATTCATAGAAACATTCATGAAAGTAATTGACACATAACACAAGATTTGATATCACAGAAAACTCCTATTAGGAAGTAAAAAATGCGGTGGGGATGGCACCCACAAAATCTTCACTATCTGCAGTTTGGAAGGGGCCGGTTAAGGCTTACAATTTGATCACTTCTGATGATCTACCATGTTAAGAGTATCGGTAGAGACCTGTTAAAGTCTACTATGTTAAGAGCTTTAGCAACACTGTTGAGTGTGCACTCAATTAAGAGATTTGTAGTTGGACTATTAAATCCACCTTCCTTGAAAGGATTTTTACACTTTGCTCCACTTGTTAGAATGATAGAAAATTATAAATTGACCTGGTGAATGCAATCTCCTATTGCTGATACAGATCCAATTTAGTTTAGATGAAAAATATTATCACCTAATTGTAATTGAATAATACCTTTGATTCTCGGTAACCTCTATTCTTGGTTCTGATAACCAAATTTACCTTTTGTTGTTCTTGTTCTTGAAAATTTCAATCTAATCCATAGATGTGCTCATATGCTTCATTCATGTTCTCCTCTCTCTTCACATCCTCCTCATTCATGTATATTGAATGATTACATCATCTATTTATAAGATGCATTGAAATCATTAAGTTTCACGAATAACAATGTTAACTCTAAGATCAGGTTTACAACTTATACCTAGATCTCCTAGTCTATGTGTTTTAAATTAGTTAGAATGCTTAAAACACTTACATTCATGTTTCTTGTCCCTAAAAATATGGTTTTAAAAACAAATCAAGATTATATAAATAGAACATGACTGCTTTATCTAACGTGGAAGTCAGATCCACTTTTTGCAGGATGCAACTGAATTTCAGTTTCTAACTATTGGTTATGTTTTGAAATCAGTTGACTGTCTTTCAGTTTTGTTCTGTCGGTTTTCTCTTTAATTGTTTGTCGGTTTGCACTATATCTTGCATGTTGGGTTCCTCTTTAGCCTTTTTTCTTTGCATTTTTGGTTTACACACTAAGTTGTGTCATCGGTTCTCTTTGCACTTAGTCATTTCGATGATCTTCTTTATATCTGATTTTCAATTTGCTCTTTATTCTGTCTTTCGGTGTATGCTTACTGAAAGTGTTGTTTGCATACTAATGGAAAATTAATGTCATCAGGTCAATTGGTTGTCAAAGTATCAAGGATTTTCAATTTTGTTCAAGATTTAGAACAAAGCAGAGCAGAAGCACAGAAGGAGTTGGAGAACTTAAGCGGTAAGCCTAATCCCTTATCAAGTTCATTCACTACTTACAGTAGTCAGATCAACAAAAATTTCACACAAGGTAAACAAGATTCAAATTGAGAAAGAGAAGAGAATGATCACTCTACTGGAACTTCAATAAAAATTATCCCCTATATTAGAGGTGATGAAACATAATATGAAAAAGGAAGAAGCTATACTTTCCTTACCCGATAAGAACACTTTAGATAGCATGGAAGAGATTGATTCGAGTTTGATTCAGCAAATTTTTTCTATGGGTTACTTTAGAAGTTATTGGAAACATCCTTGACTTCAACAAAGATCCACTTTTGTTGGCAAGTGATCACTTTTGTATGTTATGAATCACCTTTTGGTTGTCATTTATGGCAACACATCTGGCATATTGGTCGATTGAATTAAGTTAAATTTTGGTGATTCAGTTATGAAATTGACTAAGTACAGAAGTAGAAATATAGATTTATTTTGGGTATCAAAGATTGAGATTGATGAGTTATCATATGTGAGCTTGGAGGAAGATACTATGGTGTATGTATGACGTATATCTAAGATTAATTTGATTTTGGTGATGAGTACAGAGAGTTAGAGAGATTTGAAGATGAACGACATTAGCAGAACAGCAAATCAGAGCAGTTGGATAACAACGACGATTTGGGGAGTATGACATGGACTCCTGGCAAGCTAAGTTGGATTATGACTATGGATAATCTATATTTTGGTTATGTAAGAGCATCTACTTTGTATTTTCTCTTTGCATTATTAATTCTATTTTGTATTGAGAGTCGACTGTGTAATATTGGTTAAGTGAGCCGACTTGGTAATAAGAAAGATATATATATATATATATATATATATATATATATATATATATATATATATGAATACTTTTTGTAAAGAGAAGATATATGGGAGATTGATGATCGAATATATGTGTATGTGTGAGTGGTAGAGTAGAGGATGATAGAGATCATCGGATAACTATGACTAGAACCATCTAAGCATTGAAGATGCTTGTTTTTATTCATTATTGAAGAACACTTTGTAAAAAAAAATTTGTTGTAAGAGTTGTAAGCTCAGTTGGCCCCTAACAGGGTGTTGTATACTTTTAATAGGGTTGTATTCCTCCAACAAGGAATTGTAATATGTAATATTCAGCTCCTAACAGGGCTAGGTATCCTAATAGGGACATTATACTTTAGTGCATGCTTGTGGGTACCATCCCCACTGGGGTTTTCCCTTGGCCAGGGTTTCCTCGACAATAAATAATGGTGTTATGAGATCTGTGTTATTTGTTTATTCTCTTTTCATTTTAGAAATTTTATGGTTTATGTGAATTGGTTTAAATTTTATTTTAAGTGTTGTAATACTGATTCACCCCCCCTCTCAATATTACTTAATCCTAACAAATTCAAGGTAATCTTTGATAGGATGTAAGTAAGATTTTATATACATATATTCTAGTTTTTGGTACCTTTTTCATTGTTGTCAAAGGGGGATCATAAGTATGATTAATAATATGTATGAGGGAGATGAACTATATGCATGTATGGAGGGTATGTGTACATGGATTCATAACTTGATATTATGATTGCACAATTGTAAGCAATTAGCATATGTTTTCCATCAATGCCAAAGGGGGAGATTGTTGGTATTGTGTATTTTTGATATTGTATTGGGAGATTGCTAGATATTGCGGTGCAGTTAAAAGGAGTCATTTATATTATTTTCATTGATGTCAACTAAGTCAATACAATGCAACTAAGTGAGTACAAGACATAATATACTACATATAAAGTGAAGATACAATCGGTAAGGAGGTAAGACTAAAAATTGGTTAAGTCTAGAAGATTGGTAGACTGTGCAAACTTCACTTTGGTGGAAATCATGGTACAAATGGAATTATGAGGAGTGGTCACTGATTTAGCTTCAACTAGTGTATATTTCCATGTCATTCTGACCACAACTTATTTGGTTGAGCGATGATAGATTTTTTAGTGTCACAGACACCAAGATAGGTAGACCTCTTATGTTCTTGATTAACCAGTCGGTAGATCACAAATTGGTGAATTGTAAAGTATTTGTGATAATTTCCAATGATATGATGACATGGAATAAAGGTTATACATCTAATTTGTTGGTATTTACAAGATTGATGCAAGCATTTAAGATGGATTTAAGGGGTTGCATTGGAGAAGTCAAAATGTGTTACCTACCTTGGAGATATAAAGTTGCAGATCTTATCTTGACCTAACGCGGTCATGGTAAATCATTTTTATCATTGATATTATGAATTTGACACATGGTGGTGTCATGGGAAAAAAACTTGAAGATCATTTTTAGGTCAGTGCAAGTTGTTTATATATAGGAACTCCTCATATTGAAAAGGAGAGATAATGTTGTTTTTGAAGAATTATTTTGGCTGATTAGGGTTTTGTGATTTCAAGTTGAGGTTGTGATCATAGATCAGAGACTGGAAATTAGTTATAGAGTACAAAGAGCTTATAGGATCTGAGAATCAATCACTGCTACATCTAGATCACTAATTTAATTGTTTCCTAATAGTTGTAGCAAGAAAAATCCCTTAACCATGTGAACTCTAACAAGTTCCTTTTGTAAATCATTTAACAGGTGACTTCTTTATTAAGGTTTGAAATCCTGTAGCGAGGTAGATCATAGTTGATCTTAATGTATTCCTGTATCATCAGAAAATGGAAGCACTTCTATTTAGGACTGGTTTAGCCCTTAGATTAAGTGGTTTGGGGTCATTTCAAATGCCTTGAATGGATCTTTGACTTGGATCTTCTTTTCCCCCATGATTCTGCCCTATTTTCCACTTTTCTCCCACCTTTTATGGCATTTTGCTCTGTGATTATGAGATTCTTGACCTCAGGGTCAAGGTCAACCTTGACCCTAACCTAGTTCAAGGTTGACCTTGACTCTAACCTAGGTGAGGATCAACCTTGACCTTGACCCAGGGTCCAAATTTAAAGATCCTAAAGTTTTTGGATGTTGGGCTTCAGAAAGATTTAATTCCCGCTTCCAGGTCGACTGTTTTGGTCTTTGAGGTTGTTGGTTGTATTTCCTATTTTCGAGTTTGCCCTATAAAATTTTGAATTTTCCTGTCTCTCCTATGCTCAGAAAGTTGAAGTCATGGTCGAAATTGCTTATATACCTCTACAAATTAATGTTTTAGCCCTAAACCTAGTTGAAAATGATTAAAACCCTAAGCCCTTGGGTCATTTTTAGGCGAAAAAGCATGTGCCTATATGATATTCACTTAGTCTCATGAAAGAAAGATAATATTCCATATGGTTACGAGACTTAGCGAATTTCCTTTGTCGTGCTATCTCTCAATGAAAAGGAATATGCTTAAATGATTACGAGACTTAGCACAGACCGTCCATCTGAAAGAAAGATCAACGGTGGTCAGGTTATCTCCAAATGAGATCAGGGTTAATGATTTTATATTGTGACTTTGATTTTGCTCAATCGCATTGTCTCCAGATATAACCTGGGGTATGTGTTAAGTTAAAAGCTTAAGATTTCTCTATTGTTGCCAAGTCTTGGGATAAAATATGAGTTAAGTGAATGAACTGGAGATTTAGCGACAACCGTTCATCTCAGATTAATCCAATGGCAGTTGGGAAGTCTCCTAATAAACTATGTGGTTAGTAAATCATTCAGTGACATTGAGTTTTCTTTGGTCGCCAAGTCTCTAAATTAACCCAAGATTGAATGTCAGTTTGAAAAGCAGTGTTGTCGCTAAGTCTCAGAATAAATGATGAGTTAAGAAAAAGATTGCGAGACTTGGAGACAATCATCCAATCAAAGTAAGATCCAATGGATGGCGTGAAGTCACTTATAGTATTTGAAAATTCAAAAGTTATTCAGCGATCAAGAGACAAGGAATAACATTGAGACACATGGCTAAATATGATAAAGATTAAAGGTATGTCGCGTGGTCTCTAATTAATTTTTAATACAATAAATTTATTTGGTGATTATGAGACAAAGTGTTGTTGCCAGGTCTCGAGATGATTTAGGTTTTACATGAAATATTAAGAGACTTAGCGGGAACCATTAGATGTTGTCAGGTTGAAGATCAACGGTTTTCAGATAGTCTCCAAATAATATGGCCAAGTATATTTTCTTCCAGCAACTAAGAGACAGAAGGAAATAAAGGTTACATTATGTTTTAGTCGCTAGGTCTCAAGACATATTAAGGTTTGATATAATTATTATGAGAATTAATATTAACCGATCGATGCAGATCAAAAGGAAGATCAATGGTAGTCGGGGAGTCTCTTGATGGATATGATAAAGTGAATTTTGTTAAGCGATAATGAGATAAGTTCTAGTTGCGTAGTCTCCAAAAAGAATTAAGTTGTTAAAGTAAATATATTAAAAGCTTGGGCGCTGAGTCTCCAGTCAAAATATTTAAGTGATAATTCATTCGGCGATTAAGAGACATAGCTTATGTCATGAAGTCTCAGAACAAATTAGGGTTATATCAAAAGATTACAAGACTTGGTAAAGAGTGTCAGATCAAAAGGAAATCAACGGTGATCGCGTAGTCTCTGAATAAACCCAGAGTAAAGGAAATCTCTCAGCAATCTAGCTTTCTACAGTCGTGTGGTCGCAAGAAGGTAATCAAAATTTGAACTGAATTTAATAGTACCTGTTGTCACCAAGTCTCAGAAAGTGATCACAGTTAAGGATTTTTCTCAGTGACATGGAGATAAGTTATAGTCGTGAGGTCGCTAATAAGGAAAAGTGAAAGTTAAGCCATGGTAAAAATAAATACAGTTGATGACGCATTAAAGTTAAAAATTCATCAGCCAATGAGGATTCATCGAAGATATGACAGCTTGGAAAGGTAGCTGAGGTGTCTAAGGATCAACCAATCAGAATAGAATTGACCTCTTGTCAAATTTAAAAAGGATTTTCATCAATTTTGCACTCATTTGAATTCAATTTCCTATCATAATCAGAGGCTATGGCTAGGAGAAAGATTTGATGTCACAGTATGCTAAATTGAAGGCAAAAGTGATGGGATTACCCAATTATGAGCTACGTAATTTGATCATTCTTTACCATAAATAGATCATATTGTGCTTCATTTTTATTTACATTACTTTCATAATCTAGAGCGAATAAATTGTCAAGTTATCAGTGTTTGCAAAAACACAGAGTTGCCAGCTTTTGAAAGATCAAACAATCCAAATTTCTAGTTCAGAATTCAATAGAAATTGGTTGGTTTTTAGAGCTTTTGATTATTTTCAGTGCATAACAATTCAAAAGTAAGGGTTTCTAGTGAATAGATTTGTTTCAATATCAGTAAGATAGGTTGTGATAAAATCAAGTAGCCAAGATGACTAGAGCAGTCAGTGCAGCTTCCACTAGTGGGAAAAGTGAAGAAATGGATGAGGAGGCAAAGGAAAAAAGGAATTTCTCAGATGAATTCTTGAAACTATTATCAGGATCAACACAGAACAAGAAGTCAAAGGATGATATCCTAAAAGATGACCTAGCATACATCCGAGATGCCAAAACTCCAGGTTCATCAGGTTACTCTCTTTTTAATTAATTTTATAAAAATTCTGATGAAGTTGTACCTATGTCAAACCCTTGGACATATGGGTTAGCCAAATTGATTGTGCCTGATGTATTCATAGATACTGATCTTGTTTTAGCTTTAGCAAACAATTATGATGTGATTTCTAAGACAATTAAGAAGAGTGATGACACTATACTAGTGGCCTTAAACAAAAAGTCTTTTATGAAAGCCTTCAACCTTTACTACCCTATGTCAATAAAGATTGACTTGAAGAAACTGGAAGCTAGGTATGAAAAATAGGCTGGGGTAGTTAAAATTTTAGTACAAAGGCATATACCTAGGAAAATTAAGAATTATATTTCCCCCATGCCAGGACTTGCTCCTTATGCTTATTAGGATTTGAACCATTATATCAAGTATATTACTTTTACACTCTGTAGAGTATTAGGAAGGGATAGGGGTACATAGAGAATCACTGCAGATGTCCTAATGATTACCTTAGACTTGCAGGCTGTTCATGCTAGCACTACTTATGATTATATTCAATATATAATTGATAGAATGTATGAGGGATTTGTGGCCATCCAGAAGAAAGAAAAGGAGCCTAAGTTTTTACATTACTCTATCTTAATGCATTTGATAATGTATTACAATTACCCTGTTATGGATTTGAATAATGTTGCCACAAAGAGTGCACCAGGGTCAGCCCAACCTTATTCAATTTTGGATAAGAATTTGGAATTATACTGCAAAAGATTGTGAGTTCTGTGCATTTGAGAACTGGATATTTTATCCATTATTGTAGTGCTTAGGAGTGAACAAGACTAGATTACCAGCCAAGTTGCTGCAATTGTTGAGGCCTTGTGAGTATGTAGACAAGTGACCTGGAGATCATAATTGGGGCGATTTCTACTTAGAGGAGAATTTTACTATGATCAGAGTATATGGATGTTCACATCCACTACACATACTTCCATTTCATGTCCCTGCCAGAATTATAGCAATGGGATTCATATGGAAACTCATGTTAACAGATAAGGAGCATCTGGATCCTCACAGAAAAGGGACATTCACTCCCAGGTAGTTTAAAGTATATCAATTTACTATTGGCAAGAGAGCCATAGATTTAGTAAACAATTGGCTAAGCCATTACAGGATGGGTGCAGCATTATGTAGGTACATTGATATAGAGGGATTCATTGCAAGTGCCAAGAAGCTTCTCACCCCAACCATTCCTTATACTTATGAGCATGAAGAGTGCATAGAAGAAGATGTCATAAGGAACATTATTGAGGATGAGGAAGTGATCTCAAGAGAAAATAAAATTAAAGAATTAATGGACCTGGAGAGGCAGGTAAAGAGGAAAGGATTATCTTTTGGAGGGTTCTTCCTTGATTTACCCTATTTAAAGAGGATAGAGGCTATGATTGATTCTCACACTTTCTTGTGCAATCAATTAGAAGATGCACTAGTAGTTCCTAAGAAGAGTCAAGAAGAGCATTCTGAATCTGAATATGATGATGATAGTGATGAAGGCTACCCCTCACCCATTGCCCCTCCAGTCAATCAAGCAATTGAAGAAGAACAAGCAGAAGATGAAAACATTATTGACCTAACAGAGGTCCCAGAAACTAAGGTTACAAATGAGCCTCCTCTCAAAAATAAAAAAATTGAACTTAGTGAGCCTTCCTAGGCCATAATTTGTGTGAGAAGAGAGAATAAAAAGGATAAAGTCAGTGCTCTTATTCTTGGAAATAGACCATATGATCATTATTTGAGGAAGGAGATCAGAAAGGGAAAGAAGTTGCAACAGGATGAAGAGGATAATATTAAATTGCCTCTTAGAACATGCATTAATGAAAGGTTAATTCATCAACAACAGTTCCTGGATGATGATAAATTCATCAAAACTAAAGAGTTTAGAGACTTACTTAGGTGAAACAAGCAACAAAAATTTGGGAAACAACTACAGTTGGATGGGGGAGAGCCAGTAACAGCAGAAGCCTTACAAGTTATACAGGATTATGATCCTGAAATAGAGGAAATTTATCCAGAGGAAGCAAGGAAACTGGTTAAAGCTAGTGGGATGCTACTTGTTGAAGGCTGGGATTTAGCCTCAAAATTTATAATTGACCAGATAAGAAAGCAATAAAACTTGAAATTATCTTCAAAGGTTCAGGTTGGAGAACTGATAAAAGGATTTGGTTATAACCTAAAGTCCTAGGTTGTTGCAATGTGGAGCCTAGCTCCTAAGGATCAGAAGCCAGACTTATTGAATATTCAAGAGAACATGGTGGGCTGTCAAATGGTATGGTCTGTCAATAATACCAATGACATGGAGATTTCACAGGTTTTATCACATTTTTCCACATTGAATGTAGCCAAAATAGAACAGATATCACAAAGGTATAACACCTTGATAAAAGAAACCAATGCTATTGTGAAGGATAGGGAGTTGTTTCATATTAAGATTCATGCTTTGGAGAACATAATCAGAGATCTGACTCAGCAGTTAATGGAGAAACCTAAGGTTATCCCAACATCACCAAAGGAGGTTGCACATGAAGAGGTCCAAATAGAGATAACAAGGGAAAGTGTTAAAATAGAGGAATAGATCATGGAGCATAATGAAATTGTACTAGGATCACTAATGAGTATCTTTCAGAACAAGATTGATATTTTAAAGGACAAAAATGATCTCATTTTAAATGCATATAATAAGCTTCCAATTTTGCATGCTGAGGTGACAAGTTATATTTCTCCTTTAAACCCCTACTTTGGAACATGGTCTAGTAGAACTCAATTATTTGAGAGGTTGGTATCTTTGCAACCACACAGGAATGACCTTCCAGATATAGTCATAGAGGTTGGTGATGAGATTGAGAAGATAAATGTAACTTTTCCTTTCTTCAAGGGCAAGTTAAATCAGATTGAGGCCAGGATGAATCTCTTTGGATCATATTTTAATAGATTTATTCCTCTGATCAAGGGAGATGACAATTAGATACAAGCCTTGGAGGCATGGAAAGAAGATTTTGATATAAAATTGCCTAAGAAAGAGGCATTTATTATTGATAATGCAGAATTAGATATGGAGTGTTACAATAAGATTTTGGATGAAGCCTTTAAGGTTGAGACTGACATCAATAAATTTCTAACATATGTCAAGAGTATAATAGATACTCGGTGGAACAGGAAGAAAGCACAACTTGAGAGCATTAAGAGCTTTAATTGGCCTGCTGAAGATGATGTAGTAGCGTGGGATACACTGACAAAGCCAATAAAGAAGAAAGCTATTGCAGAGGACATTGATGTCATTGATGAAGAGTAGAGAGAGACTTGGCACATGTTCTTTGAGCACGGGGAGGTTAGCAATATTAAAGAGATTAGTGTAAGTTATCCTATATTGGAGGTCACTAAATATATTTCAACTATCAGATGCTATCCTGAACACATACAGACAAAGGCACCAAAGTTCAAAAAAAGACAAAGGAGCAAATTCAGATTTCATTCTTCATTCTTGTCCTTCCACTACTTGGATCATTCCTATCTTTTGTCTTTTCTACATTTTTAGGGTAAGGTTTTCTAAACCATCTGAATCTTGTAGCATCCTTATCTTAAGGATTCCAAGATGATTTAGGCCTATAAATATTTCTCTTCTATCATTTTGTAAAGAGTTGGAAGGGTTGGAAAAATCTGGAATTTGAAAATCAATGAAATATATTACAAGGCAGACTACTAAAATTTGTTTGAGCCTCTGTACTATTTTTCTATCTATATGTATTTGAAGCTTTAAGACATTAATACAAATATTTTCAATCTCTTTTCTGCATCTTGGATTGTCTCTTTTCATTAGTGTTATTGCTCTTGTATGTTTACTTGAAAGCCATTTAGGCATACTGATCACAAGGTGGTTGTGTAGTCATTTGTAAGCTCCTTCAAGGAAGGATTAATTATTTCAAGTGACCCTAGAGAGCTTAGCAATAGTTTAAGGATCTGATGATATATTTGTAAAGAGAGGATAATCTATAAGGCATTTTATCTTTGTTGCATATATTTTGTTAAGCACCTTACTGTGGAGTTATACCAGATATTGACTCATAGCCCAAGGTTAAGGCATTGGTTTTATAGTTTGATAAGTAATTGATCATTGTCCAACCATATTTTAATTTATCAAATCATTCACATTTCAATATACATTCCATTCAAGTAATGATTTTCAAGGAATACAATTCAGTCTATTGATTCCTTTGAGAGAGAATCAAGATAGGTTAGTAAGAAGATAATCCACTTAAAAGATACTGTAAATTAGTAATCATACATAGGTAATACCTTCCTGAGCCAGTGGATCTCAAAAAAGAAGGAGGAGGTAATAGTTTCCCTATATGTTATCTAATACCCTCATCAATTAGCCCTTCTTTTGCATGAAATAGGACTCTGCATTCAAGTACACAACTATATTGTCATTTTAAAATTATTTTTGCAAGAAAAAGTGCTAACAGAGGCAACGACTCTTGAAATTATATTTAATATAGGTCCACTTTTAGGGGTATAGCTCTAATGGGAATTTAATTCTCCTATGTAGGCCTCTCTAGAACATTGTGCCCTGGATTTATATATAAGGAAGCCTTTCTCCTCTCATTTTCTCTAAGTGAAAGCTAAGACGTGAAAAGACAAGCTAAGAGGCAAGAAGCAATTCTATCCATCCAAATTCTATGCATAATTTATTGAAGAAAGCATCTAATCTCAATAATTCAAGCATTCAAAGATATTCAAGCATTCAATTCATCAAGGAGATCCATTGGTAGCCATTGAAGGATTCAAAGCTCTATGGAGCTCTCTTGTTAAAGATTTCTCCATCCACATCCATGCAAGATTCTTCCTATTCCAAGATCCATTCAAGATTAGTGTTGAAGATCTACAAGCAATTTATTTGAGACATCCTACATCCTACATTCTATACTCTACATTCATTTGGTGCATACGTACTTGTGGATGCAAGGCTTTGAATCCTCCATAAGGGTTTCTATACAAGAAAGGTGAATTCATTTATTTGCTTTGTTTATTTATGCAATTTCAATTATATTATAAGGTTAATTCCAAAACCTGGGTTTGACCAAGGCAAACCCTTCCCCCCAACAAACAAAACCATTTTTCTTGCAGGTACAGGTACATGACAACCAATTCAAGTGCTGATTTGGATACCCTTTTTGGCAGACTTTTGAGATCCAGAAATATATTTTCTGATAGACTGTGGAGGTCAAGGTCAACATTCTATTTTGGCTCAGAATTGACATTCTATTCTGAGTCAAGGTCGACATTATGTTCTGGGTCAAAATCAACATTCTGTTATGGGTCAAGGTCAACATTCTATTTTGGGTCAAGGTCGACCTGAGCCATATCTGAGAAATATTTCTGGGTTTTGTAGATCTCATAGTTTTGCTATAGGAACACGAAAATCAATAGTTTCTGAGACCATTTGACAAGGTTTTCAGCAGATTATTTTTTAGAGGTATGTATTTTATTCTATTTTCCTTTGCAAACATTTCCAAATCTACATTCCTTATCATAACAATTAAATTTAAGTGGTTAAATGTGGCATAGGGTCTCATTTATGTGCAAATCCCCATTGTTCTAAACCCTATCTAAGCACCTATCCATATTTTTCCACCTGCATCCTACATTCTATACTCTACATTCATTTGGTGCATACGTACTTGTGGATTCGAAGCCAAGGCTTCGAATCCTCCATAAGGGTTTCTATACAAGCAAGGTGAATTCATTTATTTTCTTTGTTTATTTATGCAATTTCAATTATATTATAAGGTTAATTCCAAAACTAGGGTTTGACCAAGGCAACC
>MU227763.1:421891-454676 GCA_018584345.1 Thuja plicata
TTACCACCTTCTCAACCCATTCTTCCTCCTCCACCCCATCTTCCTAGCAAGGAGTATGATTTGATAAACCAATTGTGCAATACCCCTGCCAAGATTTCTTTATGGGAGCTTCTTCAAACTTCACCTAAATACTATGAAGCCTTGCAAAAAGCTCTAGCAACTATTTCCACTCCACCTCCTAATCAAGTGAAGATCAATGCCTTCTTACATTGCATGCATGCTGCCCCGGGTCCTCCTGACATTGTATTTACTCAAAAGGATTTACCTTCTAAAGAAGTACAGAATCAATATGATGCTCTTATGGTTGCTATTACTATCAATAAGAGTATCATTCGTAGGACCTTGATTGATAATGGATCTGGGATTAATATTTGTAGCATGGACATGCTCAAAGTGATTAAAGTCGATCTTTCAACTATTCAACCTAGCAATGCTCCTATACGTTGCTTTGATAACATTAATAAGAACACTTTGGGCATCATTACCTTACCTATCAAAGTAGGTCTGGTCATCCTGAATACTCCTTTTCATATTATGCCTAGACCTCTTAATTATAACCTCCTTTTGGGTAGACCTTGGTTGCATGAGATCCATGTTGTTCCTTCCACCCTCCACCGTAAAGTCAAGTTTATTCACAACAACATGATGTATACACTTCATGCAAATGATGCACCAAATCCTTATTTGAATATTCAAACCCACAATACTCCTATTCCTAATAGTAATCCTTCTTCCTCTAATGCTCTTCCTAGAGATGATTGGGGAACCTTCGATTTTAATCCTACCTTTATTGGAGAGTATAAGGTTTCTGATCTTGATTTTATGAAGCAACAAAGAGAGTTTGAACAATGAACTTTTGCTTCTAATTCTAATGCCCTTTGTAATAACTTTGTCATTGCTTCTACCCACTATGAATCTATCAAACCTACTAGTGATGACATAGTGACTACTGAAATTCCATTGACTCCTTCTGATATGGCTTCTTGATATGGTCTTGGTTATCATTTACTAGTTAAACAAGGATTCCATGGTCAAGGATGTGGTAAGCATAAACAAGGAATTCAAATGCCCTTATAGAATGGGGGGCATGAGAATTATTATGGATTGGGATTTAATCCTCAACAACACATCAATGTTAACAACATCTCGAATAACACTTCAAAACATGATGAACCTATGAAGGAATTTGACCAAGAAGTTCTTTTGCCTAAACTCCTTCATGCTAAGATGATTACTAGACCTAAATGCAAAAAGAAATGTAGCCCACACTTGAAGACTCTTCCTTTTTGTTTGTATCATAGATTTCATGATCATTCTAGTAATGAATGTCAAGCTTTACATTATAAGATTAGGCAGCTCATTGATAGTAAAGTTATTTATATATCATGTGGCAATGAGTTGTATTTCAATCTTGTTTTCTCTAAATAACATTTATGTTCCTATTATGGATCGCCACATTATGTAAACAATGTTAGCCTAATCCTTGGGGGCTCATTGTCTTGCATAGTGTTGTGAGAAATATAATAGGTCCTCTTTCCTCCTTGTTCCTACACTTAGGGGGAAAGGATGCCATATCCTTCTTTTCTGTCTTTTCGGGATCCACTTTTCCCTTGGTTAAGCAGTATCTATCAATTATGTGATATCCAATCATACGTGAAAATTTTGGTTTGCATTAAGGATCTATATCCTTGATCATAACCTATTTCATTTTTTGACATTGGGTTTCCATGGTTGATAAATCTTGCCTTGGAAACTGAAGTGTGCTATCCCTCACAAGGGTTACTGAAGGCATTATATTTTTCCATTAGTATATACAAGGAAAAACATCATCATTAGTTTACACCACACTGACAAATAGGGCACATCACTATCTGATGCCAAGGTTAACGATACTGCCAAGTACAAAGCATCCTGACAAACACTATTCAGTGTTACCCGATGACAAAAAGGATAAAGGAACCCGACGAGTAACAACAGTGCAACCTGACGAAATAGCAAAGAGAGGAACCCGACAGATGAAGGGAACCTGATGATTAGTTCAAAAAAGGAACACGGAAAGACTTTCAGTTCAACCCGACGACCAAGAACCGACAGTCAGTTACATCCCGCAAAAAGTGGATCTGACTTTCCACATCAGATAAAATACTGAAGTTGTATATTTAGCTTCTTGATTTGTTTTAAATCCATTATGTGCAGAGGAAGCAATGTAATTATTATTGATTTAATTAGTTTAACTATTTTAAAATATTCAAACTAAAAGATCAAGGTCAAGTTATATACCTTGGATCAAGAGTTAACATTGTAATGCATGATTCTAGAATAGGTCAAATACTTTTAGTAATAGATGCTCAATCTATTGTGAACATGTTGTTGTTCAATGATGATTGTAGCCACTAAGAGCATCTAAGGATCAGATAAGAGAATTCATGCAGAAGAATAGAAAAGGATCAAATCAGTTTCAAAGAACAAGAACACAGGCTACCAACGAGTAGAGAAAAGGTATTAATCAATCACTATAGGTGATATTCATATTATGAGAGCTTTAATGGATCTATGATCAACAATATTAGATTTTATATAGTCAGGTCAAACAAATTGTACTCATTCTAACAAGTGTATTACACTTAAGAAATCATTTCAAGAAAGGTGGACCTAACCGTCCTATTGTAAATCTCTTAACCGAGTGCACACTTGATTAATTGTAAGCCTTTACGGGCTCCCTTCCATTGTACAGATAGTGAAGTTTTGTGGCTGTCATCCCCACCACAGTTTTCACTTCCTAACAGGAGTTTTCTGTGATATCATATCTTGTGTTATGTGTTTATTACTTTCATGAATTTTTTTATGAATGTTGCATATAGTTAATTTTATGAATTAATACTGCGCACATAAGAAAGAACAACAGAAATGGCTAGTAATACATTAAAGAATGATTTCTAACGATGAAATTTGAAAATAGTTAAAAATTTTAGAGGTACTGATTCACCCCTCCCCTCTTAGTACTACTTCCCATTAATCCCAACAATTGGTATCAGAGCTATGTCTCTCCTTGGAAAGCTTAAAGGCTTAAGAGAAAAGATCATACAATGGAGAAGTACAAACTTGATAATTATATTGAGAATAAAAATCTTGAGATACAGATGTTCTATGAACAGTATAAAGAAGCGAGAATCAAGATGAGAGAGTTGTTGGATGAGAGGAAAGGTATGGCAACTCAGAGCAATGAAAAAGATTATCAAGAAGAAGAGATTCCAGATTTCTTTGAATCTTCAGGATCAAATACAAGTATTGCATCAGACACATCAGAAGAGAACATCACAAATCTGAAGGAAATCAATCATCATCTGACAAAGCAAATAAATATGCTACAAATCGGTCAAGAGACCCAGATGGTAAGAATGATTGACGTGATGATTTCTGCTAGACAAGCTGAAATAGAAAGAACACTAGCTATTGATGACAGGAAGAAGATCACAGAGAAGCTACAAGAGGAGTTAGAAATTCAAAGACATGCTGAGCATCACCATGAGATCACAAATCAGATTATTCTAATGATTCAAGAAGCAAATAGAATGAATATAGAACTCATTGAAAGAGTACAGGCTATCATTGAACTAAGAGAAGAAAATAAAAAACTAAAGCATGAGGTTAGAATTCAGCAACAACATAATGAAGTTATCAGAAAGGATGAAGAGAGAAATAAAATAATGGATGATTTTCTTGAAGGACAACAAAGAGTCAACAACAACAATGTTCTAGGCTTTACCAAAAATGGAGAATCATCAAATTAAGCCAATCCAAAGAATTTCTATGAAAATCCAAGACCAAGAAAGTTGACATGCAAACACTGTGGAAAGCAATGCCACACATCAAATGTGTGCAGAGGTAAAATGAAAGATATTCCTAAATCTACATCTTCATTCACAGGATTATGTTCTAAATGTAACAAGATAGGACATAAAGCATATGAATGTAACTCTAAGATGGAACAACCAAAGAAGGAAACCTACATGGAAAAATATTGTCCTACATGCAAAATGAATGGGCACACAAGTCTTGAATGCAGGAAAAAGAAAAGGAAAGCATGGAAGCCTAAAGTTCAAGAAAATCCCTATCAACCAAAGAGAATTGGTAATCAATATGTATGGGACTACAGTACATGGACAAACTGTACAACATGTGGTAGATATGGTCACATTGCTGCAAACTGCATGAGGGTGTGGACCAAAAGGTCTAGAGGCTGGATAAACCCCAGAATTGCATGCTTACACTATCACAAAGTTGGTCATCTCAAGAAAGACTGCAAAGACTGAATGACAGAGACACGCATATATCCCAATGGAAACACCATTGAAGATATCTGGAGGGCTAGAGACAAAATGTGGAGAAAATCTTCAAGCAATGATGAAGTTGGACCAAGCAATGCAAATGGTGACACCCCATCCAATGGATCTGGTGACATCACCACCCCCACTTGAGCTAAACAAGAAAGTATGGAACTGCACTACACCAAGTCATATTTTTCATCAGTTCCATTATACAATTGATAGATAGTCAAAATCTGCATGAATAAAGATGCATATTATGTTACTTGTTACAATTCTGAGAAATCAACCCCATCGGTAAACACATACTGAAAATCATCGGTGAACATAAAGGATGAGCTGACTACACTTACCGAGAATTTTGGTGAACACATAAAATGGCTAAGCTACTAATGTAACCCGACACCCATCAGTAAGGAAACAAAGTTATAAAGTTTTCGTGACACAATCCTGATATCTGTCGGTAAAAGTAAAATTCTTAACAACCATCTCGAGCATCCTGACAACACTGATGATGTTTTTGAAATTCTTCCTGATGAACTCCATCTTCATGACCTGATGAGTCATTGAGCATTTATGACAGACTTAGGGAAAATGTCTATAAATACTTGACGGGAGAAATTCATTTTGCACCCGCGATTTGAAGAGAAAAAGCAGAATGAAACTAGAGTGATAAAAGATCAGATAGTAGAGAAACCTCAACTCGATCTAGCACACAGCAAATAGATCATTCACCAGTATCACAGATCGAAGTAAGTACCGAGGGCACAAAAGAACTCTGTTGTTATTTTCAAGAAAGCCCTAAATTTGAAAAAAAGATGGCAACCACTTCAAGAACTGCAAAGATCGAGAGTGATAAGAAGAATGTGGTTAAGTTAATTAAGAACAACACCTGTGTAGAGCCCAAACACAAGATATGCCCAGAGATTGCATCGCAACCAGATGAAACCAACACATTTTCTAAGATTCCACCTAGGGTTTTTGTTATAGAGGATGTAAGGTCCTATATTCACTGTAAGATTGCTAAAATAGGTGATATGGAGATGGATGAAGCTTACAAGAAGCTTTGTGATGCAGAAGGAAACCTAAAAGATGAACATAAGCATCTGCAAGTAAAGGGAATAAAAATGTCCTATATTTCTAGAGGGATTTCAAAATTGACTGGATTAGGTTAGTCTTAAGTAGACTGCATGATCAGAAGCTATGGTTAGATCAACCTAAGAAAATAACTAAGGATGTCCTTCATGCTATCACTGGTTATCCAATAACTGACAAGCCTAAGGCACATAAGCATCCCCCCAGGCTAGAAGTTGAAAAGCTTACAAAATTTGAATGGGATAATAGAGGTCTTAAAGTGAACACCATCACTGATGAGGAACTGAGGTTTGGTGCATGTGTGATTGGTTACAAGATCTTTCAGGAAAGCAAGCTAAACAACATATCATCATTATCAGTAAGCACAAATTACAAGATAGGAACAAAGGGAATCCAGATGGATCTGTGTGAGACCCTACTAAAGCAACTTGATGAGAACATGAACACAATAAGGTCTACAAAGACTAACACATGTAAGTTTGGCTAACTTATAATGTGTATATTTTTCTACTTTCAAGAATACTTTCCTTCAGTAGGAAAAGTGAAATGGGACACTACAAAGCTGGTGACATTACAAATTAGTGAACTTATCAAGTCACTAGGAGATAAATTTGGTTCAGTTATGGCTGCATACTTCCTTGAATTCAAGGAAAAGATGATGGAAAGAGTAAGGATCCCTGAGCAACTAATTGAAAAACATAGGGATGAGATATGTTTTATGGTGGATACAAACTTTAACCACATAAATCCGGTTGTACCAAGAATAGCTTGGTTATCCCCTCTTGATTATGAAATCAACATAGATCAAGAAACCAATGCTATTGATGCACTGATCAATGAGCCAATTGACAAAAAACAACCAAGGTTTGGCACTTATGAAGAGGCCAAGTCAAAGATAAAAAGAGTCCTAGAAATCAAAAAGACTGTCAACAAGAAAAATAAGATGGTTAAGAATCTTAAAAACATTCTATCAGTTAATGAGGAGGAACAAGAATAAATAGAGGAAACTGATAAACAGGGTACCATCGGTGAGGTGAAGGGAAAGATGAGCAGAAATAAGACTCTAAGGCAACTGAGTCTGATACACCTCCACCTCCTACAAAGAAACAAAGGACAAGGAGTCAAATGGCCAAGACCGATACCACACCTTTTAAGAAAGGTCAAGTAAGCACCTATAAGAGGAAGCATCCAACAAAGCAAACAAAACAGAAAATAGAGAAACAGACACCTACAAAGAGGAGGAAAAGAATGGTCAGGACTAAAGCTGACATTGAGGATTCTAAAGAGGATGAGTTTGATGTAGTGAAGAAAAAATTCAGAAATCAAACAATTGATGAGGATGTTGAATCTATTGTTGCATCTGGCACCATGTATGATAAGAAAATCAGACAATGGGATACGCTTAAACCAGAGGACCAAAATAAGATACAAGAGGCAATCATCAGGTCAATGGTAAAAATCAAATATGTTCCAGCTGAATTTATCAACCAAATACCAAAAGAGTTGGGTAACAAGATATCTCAAAAATGGTCATATGCTCTACAAACCGAAAGAGAAGCAAGGGAGAGGGTACTTGTCACACTTATGCCTCCCAAATATAAGATAGAAGGAATCAAAGAAATAATGAAGAAACACTCAAGCAAATTTGTAGCTAAAATTAGAGCTTACAAAGTGCTAGAGGATAAGTTTATAGAGCTGGATACAATGACCGAGACTAAATGGTGACAACTCCTAGATCTTCCTACAGAGTCAACAAGTCATGAGGAACAGTTACTTCTCACTGACACACCTCATAGAGAGGAGGAGAAAGACAAGGCAAGTCCTCAGCACATTGCTTTGGACAATGTTGAAGATGTGTAGCCAATAGATCTGGACAAGGTTATGGATGATCTTGACATTCAAGACATCACCAATTATGACTCTAATAAAGATCCAAAGAATAAAGATGATGTAATATTCATATCACTTAAGGATCAGGGAAAGCAACAAGAGTTGAAGACAATAGGGGATAAAGAAATGAATGTTGCTGATGAGACATGGTACGACACTTCACTCATTGACATCATAGAACCAGACCCTACAGATCAAATACAAAAAGATGAAGATGTCACTGCTAAACAAGCTCAAAGCGATGAGCAGAACACACTTCTAGATACAACATAGGTGAACACTCAGGATAATATGTCAATGATAATAAAGACAATAAATATACTAGAAGGTAATGAAGGGTCTAATGCATAAGATACAAACACACCTGAGGACAACGGTGATGAAGAAGCAAAAGACACCACAGATGACACAAAGGACACAACTAAAGAACAAGCTACAAGTGATGATCAGAAAGACAAGTCTACTTATCAAAGTAAAGAGGAAGCACAAAAGGTAGAAAAGGACATGCAGAAAGAAAAGAGTGAAGAAGAAAAGAAAGATGAGCTAGAGAAGAAAATAGAAGAAAAATCTGCGGAGACACCCAAGGTTGATGGAGAGACGTCTTCACAAAACTGATAGGTGCACCCCGAGCAGAAAACACAAGAAGCATCTTCAACAAAGCTTTCACCAAGCACTTCAGAAAGGAAAAATGAACTAGCAATGGTAGTTCAAACATCTGCGTCCCCACAAATCTCAAAGAAGAAGAAGAGAAAGCATAAGAATCCAGTCACTCTGGATGAAATCATTGAGATTCCAATTTGTGATCCAAGGACATTGGATCCAACTGAATTGACAAAGTATGCAAGACTTTGTGAGAGGAATTCCATGCAAGACAAGTTGATAAAAGCCACAAAAGAGGCAAAGGTACTTGAAGTAGCACAAGGAATACTTCAATAAATTATACCTGACAAAGATATTGATCAAACAGCCTCAATGCTTGATCAATTAGTGGTTCTCATAGATGCAATCACATCTTAGAACATAGATGCTGAGAAGGTCATGGAAGAGAGACTTGAACATAAATATGAGTTCAAGCTAGCAGAAAAGATAAGCCAAGAAGTGGCATTGCAAAAGGTAAAGCTTTATGAATTGGTTAGCACAATAGATCCAATAATCTCAAAAGCTATAACCTTAATACATAAATTATGCACACTTGATCAACTCACCCATGAGTATACTGATAAGATAGCACAAACAGATGTTGATCTTTAGAAAAGTGCACAAAGTCTCACGGATAGTGAAGAGGCAATAAAATTGCACAATGAGAAACTCAAGCAAGCTCAAAAATTGAGACAAGACATACAGATTGCAGAGACAAAATTCAGAGATGAGGTAAATGAGCTTCAAGCACAACTCTTACCGACACTCTCACTACTGCAGAAATATATGATAGAGGAAAAAGCACTAATTGCCACCCCATAAATGTTTTTCCTAGACAACATTTATGATATGCATGCACGACTAGAGCTAGAGCACATGGCACTAGAACTACTAAAAGAAAAATGGGATAAATTGCTCGAAGATATCAAGAAAACCCACTCACATATTCTTGACACATTGTAGTTTACACATTTTTTGTCACATTTTTGGCATCTTCTAAGTAGTACATTTTTTTCATGGGTATCAAAAAGGGGGAAGTGATATGTATAGTCATAGTAAAAGAAGGGGAAAATGAAAGGAGGAAATGATGTGTACAGTCAGTAATTTGAAAGAGAAAAGAACATGGAATGTATAGTATAAAGGCAAGTATACATTATACTTATACTATATCGATGAATACAGTTAGGGGGAGTCATATAATGACAAGGATATAGACATGGTGTATATACTAAACACTTTAGTATTATGCACATATCATTTTTTGATACTAATGTCAAAGGGGGAGATTGAAGGCATTATATTTTTCCATTAGTATATACAAGGAAAAACATGATCTACACCATTAGTTTACACCACACCGATAGATATGGCACATCACTATCTGACGCCAAGGTTACCCAATACTGCCAAGTACAAAGCATCCCGACAAACACTATTCAGTGTTACTCGATGACAAAAAGGGTAAAGGAACCCGACGAGTAACAACAGTGCAACCTGACGAAAAAAAAAAGAGAGGAACCCAATAGATGAAGGGAACCCGACGATCATTTCAACAAAGGAACACCGACAGAATTTCAGTTCAACCCGATGACCAAGAACCGACAGTTAGTTACATCCCGCAAAAAGTGGATCTGACTTTCCACGTCAGATAAAACACTGAAGTTGTATATTTAGCTTCTTGATTTGTTTTAAATCCTTTATGTGTAGAGGAATCAATGTAATTATTATTGTTTTAATCAATTTAACTATTTTAAAACATGAAAACTAAAATATCAAGGTCAAGTTGTATACCTTGGATCAAGAGTTAACACTGTAATGCGTGATTCTAGAATAGGTCAAATACTTGTATAAATAGATGCTCAATCTATTGTGAACATGTTGTTGTTTGATGATGACTATAGCCACTGAGACCATCTAAGGACTAGACAAGATAATTCATGCAGAAGAATAGAAAAGGATTAAATCATTTTGAAAGAACAAGAACACAGGCTACCGATGAGCAAAGAAAAGGTATTAATTAATCACTATAGGTGATATTCATATTATGAGAGCTTTAATGGATTTGTGATCAACAATATTAGATTGCATACATTCAAGTCAAACATATTGTACTCATTCTAACAAGTGTAGTACACTTAAGAAATCCTTTCAAGAAAGGTGGACCTAACAGTCCTATTTTAAATCTCTTAACCGAGTGCACACTTAAATGAGTGTTGCTAAAGCTCTTAACAGAGTAGATCTTAACAGGTCTCCACTTTAATACTCTTAACAAGGTAGATCATTAGAAGTTATCAATTGTAAGCCTTTACCGGCTCCCTTCCATTCTACAGATAATGAAGATTTGTGGGTGCCATCCCCACCATAGTTTTTACTTCCTAACAGGAGTTTTCTGCGATATCATATCTTGTGTTATGTGTTTATTACTTTCATGAATGTTTCTATTAATGTTGCATATAGTTAAGTTTATGAATTAATACTGCATACATAAGAAAGAACAACAGAAATGGTCGTTAATACATTAAAGAATGATTACTAATGATGAAAGGTGAAAAGAGTTAAAAGTTTTAGAGGTACTGATTCACCCCTCCCGTCTCAGTACTACTTCCCATTAATCCCAAAAGTTACTTTTCACTTCTTGCATGATATCTATTCGCATTCATCCCTTCCATGACCTCATAGGAGTTGTGACCTTCTTGGCTTGGACTGGGTGTTGTCTATGGATATTGTCTTGATGTTGAAGAAGACTTTATCATTGTTCTTTTCTTTCCTTAACATGTCAAAATAGTATGTATTTTCCCATTTTAAAGAGGGGGGCATATATATAGCCTCCCTTGTTCTATATTATTGCATTTTTGTTCTAACCTTTTGTTTTGTAGCATGCTAAATCCCCGAAAGGTAACACACATAAGTTGCTAAATCCTTAAGAGATACGCATTCAATTACAATTCAATATGATAAATCCTCAGAAGGTAACGCACCTAAGTTGTTAAATCCTGAAGAGATACACATTTTACAAATGTATTCCATGCTGATATGAGAATATGGATCCATGGGTATTTCATAAAAGCTGTCAGAAGAAGCACTACATACATGCACAAAGCTGCCAGAAGGCACACAACTTTATGGGGTGACTATCAAGTGTTGTCTTGGTGGGCCATCCTATCCTTTTTGTGGTTCACAGTGAGATACACACATCTTATTGGGAAAGCTAGCCACCCCCTTTCTCTTTCTCTTTGACTGGTGACATATCCATTATTGTAATATTGGGGTTGACAAAGACTTGAGTCCTTGGGGGCTTGAGGATTCTTTTGTTCCTTTCATTTCAATAAGATTATCTTTTCTTTATGATCTCCTTTACCAAGAGTTTGTATCGAGTCCATACTCTTACTAAAGTGGGGGCTAAATGTATCGTCAGAAAATGAATGCACTTCCATTTAGTACTATTTTATCCCTCTGAGTAAGTGGTTTGGGGTCATTTCAAACACTTTGAATGGGTCTTTGAATTGGATCTAATTTTTCCCCCTAATTATGCCCTATTTTCCACCTTTCTCCCACCTTTCCTGGCATTCTGCTCTGTGATTATGAGATTCTAGGTTAAGGTCAACCTCGACTCTAACCTAGGTTAAGGTTGACCTTGACCCTAACCTAGGTTAGGGTTGACCTCAACCTTGACCCAGGCTCCAAATTTTAGGATCCCAAAGTTTCTGGATGTCAGGCTTCAGAAAGATTTAATTCCCACTTCCAAGTTAGATATTTCGGTCTTCGAGGCAACAAATCTTGAAATTATATTTAATATAGGTGCACTTCTAGAGGTATATGTCTAATGGGAATTTAATTCTCCTATGTAGATCTCTCTAGAAGATTTTTCCCTACATTTGTATATAAGGAAGCCTTTCTCCTCTCATTTTCTCTAAGTGAAAGCTAAGACTTGAAAAGACAAGCTAAGAGGCAAGAAACAATTCCATCCATCCAAATTATATGCATAATCTATTGAATAAATCATCTACTCTCAAGAATTCAAGAATTCAAAGACATTCAAGCATTCAATTTATCAAGGAGATCCATTGGTAGCCATTGAAGGATTCAAAGCTCTATGGAGCTCTCTTGTTGAAGATTTCTCCATCCACGTCCATGCAAGCTTCTTCCTATTCCAAGATCCATTCAAGATTGGTGTTGAAGATCTACAAGAAATTTATTTGAGACATCTTACATCATGAATTCTATACTCTACATTCATTTGGTGCATACGTACTTGTGGATTCAAGGCTTTGAATCCTCCACAAGGGTTTCTATACAAGCAAGGTGAATTCATTAATTTGATTTATTTATTTATGAAATTTCAATTATATTATAAGGTTAATTCCAAAATTGGGGTTTGACCAAGGCAAAATCCTCCCCCCAACAAACAAAACCATTTTTCTTGCAGGTACAAGTACAAGACAGTCGATTCAAGTGCAAATCTGGATACCGTTTTGGCAGAATTTCAGGATCCAGAAATAGATTTTCCATCAGATTGTGTAGGTCAAGGTTGACATTCTATTCTGGGTCAGAATTGATATTCTGTTCTAGGTCAAGGTCGACATTTTGTTCTAGGTCAGAATTGACATTTTGTTATGGTCCAAGGTTGATATTCTATTTTGGGTCAAGGTCAACCTGAGCTAGATATGAAAAAGGTTTCTGGGTTTTGTAGATCTCACAGTTCTAGTTCTAGAGTGAGAAAAGTAACAGTTTCTAAGACCGTTTGACAAGGTTTTCAGAAGATTCTCTTTTGGGGGTATGTATTTTATTCCATTTTCCTTTGCAAACATTTCCAGATCTACATTTCTTATCATAACAATTAAATGTAAGTGGTTAAATGTGGCATAGGGTCTCTATTATGTGAAAATCCCTATTGTTCTAAACCCTATCTAAGAACCGATCCATATTTTTCCACCTTACAACTCCTAACAATGTACTGGTCACTCCTAACCGGGTGAACCCTTAGAAAGGGTATTTGTAGCTCATAACTAGGGGAAACTGATATAATGCACTATTGGTCTTGTGGGTGTCATCCCCACCATGGTTTTTTCCCTCTTACAAGGGTTTCCACATGAAAAATATATGTTTTATATGTGTGGAACATGTGGATGCTTTTTATTGCTTTCTTTTATATATCTAGATCAGTTAATTTTTTTATAGTTTGGAAAGTATTTCAACAACTATTTATATTAGTGGTTGAATTAGTTCATTATATGTCTGTATTGATTCACCCCCCTCACAGTACCTATTATTTCCAACACCTCACATTGAGATAAATACCCCATCAAAGTTCATGACTTTTGTGCACTTAGGGCACCTAAGGGACAATGTTTGTAGGGTATGGTGTTGATCATTCCAAAAAGTGGGGAGCCAAAAGTGGACCATGCCTTCTATAAAATTTCCCAATCTAACATTTTTTTGGTAGCATTTCACAACCATGATAAATAGAGAGAGATTTGGGCTACCTTGCAACTTTCCATTGAATGTCTCTAAGAGTTTTTGCACTGACAAAAAAATCTCTGCCCTAAATAAACCACTTAGATTCTTGCAAATCTGAGATAGGTTACTATAGAGGGGCCTTTCACAATCTCACGGGTTCAAATAAATCATTCACATGCACCCCATATTGAGATAAATACCCTATCAAAGTTTGTCACTTTTGTGCACTTAGGGTTCCTAAGGGACATTGTCAGTAAGGTATGACATCGAGCGTTCTGAATAGTGGGATCCAAAAGTGGAACATGCCTTGTGTAAACCCACCCAAATAGACATGTTGGTGGTGGTATTTCTCACCCATGGAAAACAGACAGAGATTCAGGCTACCTTGCAACTTTCACTTGAATTCCTCTGATAATTTTTTCCTCAACACAGAAATAGTTTCACTAAATAAACCACTTGGATTATTAAAAATGTGAGATAGGTTATTGTAGAGGGGCCTCTCAAAATCTTAAGGGTTCAAATGGATCATTTGGAGGTGGCCCAAATTGAGAGAAATACCCTATTAAAATTTGTCACTTTGTGCACATTGGGCACCTAAGAGATACTGTTGGTAGGGTATGACACCGAGCGTTCCGGCAAGTGGAGAGCCAAAAGTAGACCATACCTTGTGTAAACCTGCCCAAACATATATTTTGGTGGTGGTGTTTCACACTCATGACAAACATAGAGAGATTTGGGCTACCTTACAATATTCCAATGAATGCCTCTGATGGTTTTTGCATCGACTTTTGCAACTTTATGACAAAATGGAATAAAAACCATACAAATGATAACATGTAACTGATTGAATGTTTGAAGATGTTAAGTTGATGATCATGCAAGGCATAAATTAGTAAATGTTTTGTATTGTCATTGATGTCAACTTGATATAATCTGTATGGTCATTGTAATACTGCCAAAGACTTCAAAGAACCGATGAATCAAGACTATGCTATCAGTAATGCATACAAGTCAAGTATTCACTAAGTGACTGCATACACCAATAGAGTGCACACCGATGGTTAGAGTAAAAGAGCAGAGTCACAGCATTACCCGATGAGCTAATGCACAGCATTACCGATGAGCAGAGTTACATTGTTGTTTGACGAGCAAAACACAGAGTAACCCGACGGAAAGAATTTCAGTGTTGCCCGACGGAGAAGACAAGGATGGAGATCCCAATGACAACTGAAGTCACACCGATGGAACAGTTAGTTATCACTGATGACTAACTGAAGTGTTGACTGACAGAACAGAGAGTTTAGAAAATGATAAAATGCTTAGCTATTAAGAAGCTAAAGATAAAGTTAATGATACTTATCATTGTTTTAATCATCCATGTAAATTCGGAGGTAAGTAAGTGATTTAAATCTGATTTGTCTAGTTGGCAAGAAGATCTCTTTGAGATAAATTAGGAGTTTTCTTTAAATCTATTGGCAAGAGTTGTGGAACACGCCAAGAATCAAGAAAGCCAAGAAAAGGGGAAATCATGTCTATATAGAGACAAACCCAATTCATTACGAATTGTGGGGTGAACAAGAGAATAGAGGAAAGATGCTAAAGAAAATCTAAAGGAGAAAAAATTCTTCATATAATCCTGATCAACAAGCTTAGGAAAGAGCTAGATTCTACAGACACTGACAAACAGTGAGACAAGCATCATAGAGCAGAACATTATGGAGCAAAGGTATAAGTGATTATATTGATCAAAGAGGTAATGAAATTACAATAGATCTAAAAATCTACAATTAAGTTGTATGTATGAACAAATCATTAGTGTTTTAGTTTAACCATTGAAGCATATAAGCCTCTTAACTGAGTAGGACTTAAAATTCTTTTATAATTAAGATACATCCCAAGGAGTATCAAAAAGTTTGATCACAAAAGTAGCATTGGATATGTCCGATACCTATTGACAGTCCAAGTGAGTGTTTGATCAAGGATGGTAGCATTAGATGCCAGATACTAGTTGAAAAACTATTTCTAAATCCTCTAACAAGGTCACACCTAACAGTGTGTTTTTAACCTTTAACAGGGTTGGATCCTAACAGAGCTCACTTCAGAAAAGTAAAAATTTGGGGTATCGGTCCCAGTGGTCTTTTCCTTAACGGGGTTTCCACGTTAAAATCCTTGTGTTATGTATTTATGGTTTATTACTTTACTGTTTTACATTTCACATATGCATTTCTGGATTGCTCGGTATACTTTGCATATTTACTATGTTTTGGTAAATAGTTAACTGCTTATCGGTAATCATACAGAAGAGAGTTTATCAAAGCAATCCGACAAGTAGTAAATTGGTATAAGTATTTCAAGGAATACATCTTGTAGGACTGAAGATAACTTGAGACATAATTAGTGGTTATAATTTTTAAGGGTTTATTTAAGGATTGATTTTTGAGGCCACTGATTCACCCCCCCCCCCTCTCATTTATTACTAACAATTGGTATCAGAGCTTGTGTGCTTAGAAGGAAGGTTTCAAGACCTAAGCTAAATATCACAAGATGAACAGATGAGATGTGCCCAAGTTGANTTAAGGATTGATTTTTGAGGCCACTGATTCCCCCCCCCCCCCTCTCATTTATTACTAACAATTGGTATCAGAGCTTGTGTGCTTAGAAGGAAGGTTTCAAGACCTAAGCTAAATATCACAAGATGAACAGATGAGATGTGCCCAAGTTGAACAAAGATATTTTTTCTTCATTGCAGAGCAGAATAAGACTCCACTTATCAGGTATTGGTAATGATGTTACTCAATACTTAGATGCTGAATATGTGTTGCCCATTGGAGCACCAACGGTTGAACAATTGAGAGAGAATCATGAGCACAATTACATGATGATAGAGCTTGCTTCCTCACTCTCTGACGCTGAATTTGAAGATGTCAAAACTTGCAAGACTGCAAAGCAGATGTGGGACAAATTGATGCTTGTACATGGTGGTGACAAATTTTTTGAGAGCCAAGGCAGAAATCCTTAGAGGAAATCTTGATGATCTCAAAATGAAAGAAGGTGAAAACATCACTCAATACAGCACAAGAATCAAAGAGGTAGTCAATGTTATCCGACAAGTTGGAGGTGTACTAGAAGAAGAAATAGTGGTAAGTAAAATTCTAAGAACCTTACTACCTGCTTATGCTATTAGAGTATCTGCCATTCAAGAAACGAGAGCAGTAGAAAATAGAAATGTTACTCTAGACAATTTTATTGGAAGACTGATTTCATTTGAGATGAATAACTTTGATAATAGTGTCTTACCAAATGTAGAGTCCGTATTCAAAACTTCTATGAGAATAAGTAAATCAAGTCATAAAAACACTATGAGAAAAGATAGTGATAGTGAAAGTGAAGAAGATGATCTTGATGAAATTGAAGCACTTATGGCTAGAAGAATGCAAAGAGGCAAAGGTAAATACAAAGGTAAATTACCACTTGTTTGTTTTAATTGTAAAGAGATTGGACACTTTGTTGCAAGATTTACTAACAGAAGAAAAGATGACAGATCATTTGAAAAGAAATCTGATAGAGGTGATTATAGAAACTATCAACAATCAGAAAGAAGAGATACCCGAGACTACAAGGAAAAAGGAAAGAAGGCTAGTTACCTAGAAAAATGCAAAGATTATGATACTAACACAGAATATGATGAAGACATCGAGATGGTGTTTGTAATAGTAAAAGATGATTCAGATGATGATGAAGAAAGGTATGTAGAAACTACACTCATATCTAAAGTTAGTAAAAATGATGTCTGGATCATAGATAGTGGATGCACTCACCATATGACCGATGATAAACAAAAGTTTGAGAATTTTGAATACTATAAAGGTGGTTCAGTAAGAATGGGTAATGACACACCTTGTCCAATTGAAGGTAGAGGAGCTATAATGTTGAATAACCAGATAAAATGTAAAAATTATTATTGGGTAAATGGATTGAATTATAATCTATTGAGTGTCTCTCAATTGAATAATTCAGGTCACAGTGTAGCATTTGAAAATAAGAAGGCAAAGATAATCAATAAATTAGGAAATCTGATTGGTACCGGTGAGCAGACAAAAGGTAACTTATTCTATCTGAATGATACTGACACCACTTGTTTGATTGCTACAAATGAAGACATATGAATGTGGAAAAAAATATTGTGTCATGTGAACTTTGACAACATGATAAAGATTAGAAAAAGGAGAAATGTCAGAGGCTTACCAACGATGACCAAGCCTGCCAACATCATGTGTAAGAATTGTCAAAAAGGTAAAATGACAAAGTCTAGTTTTAAAGGAAAAACCCATACATCTGATGCAATTCTATAATTAGTCCTTTCTTATTTATGTGGATCTATGAGGAAAAAGAGTTATTTTGGAGATAGATACTTTATTCTCTTTGTTGGTGATTACTCTAGAATGATGAGAGTCATGTTTCTAAAAGATAAATCAGAAGCATTTAATATGTTTAAATGGTATAAGGAAATGGTTGAGAAGAAAAGTGGTAAGGATTTAAAATGCTTAAGGTTAGATAGAGGAGGGGAATTCATTTCAGATGAATTCACTAACTTTTGTAATGAGCATGGAATCAAAAGATAGGTCTCTGCACTGAGAACACCACAGCAAAATGGAATTGCTGAAAGAAGGAACAGATCCATAGTTGATTGTGCAAGGAAACTAATGATAGAGAAAGGCATCACCCAAATCTTCTAGAGAGAAGCTATCAGTACTGCTGTTTACACATTGAACAAAGTACAATTGAAGAAAGACACCAAAAAGACACCTTATGAGCTATGGTATGGATACACACCCAATGTAAGTTATTTCAAAAAATTTGGCAATCAATGTTATATCTTTAAAGATGATAGAAATGGAAAAATTGACTCAAAGAGTGATGAAGGAATCTTTCTAGGGTATTCTACCAAGAGCAATTCTTATAAATTTCTAAACAAAGCCTCTAATAAAATTGTTGAAAGTGCAAATGTAAAGATAGATGAATTTGCAGAGAAAAATGAAAAGGAAAACACTAAAGTACCAAAGGACTACAATAGGTTCACTTACAATGAGGAACCTGGCACTCTACCCAACCAACAATGTAGAGCTCCTGAGCAATAGATCATTGCACCTGAGCATCAAGCTGCAAATACTAAAGATCAGAATATTGCTCAAGATGATGCACAAAGTGATGGAGAACATAATGAAGAACAAAATGATGATCAAGCTGATAGACGTAGAGGTGAACCTGTACTTTCCAGATATGTCAAAAGGAACCATCCACAGAACCAGATCATAGGAGATAAAAAGGCTGGTATGAGAACCAGAAGTAAGTCTCTAAATACAAGATGTATTATTTGTGATTATGAGCCCAAATCTGTCAATTTTGCACTAGCTAATGATGAATGGATAAGTACTATGAATGAAGAGATTGAGAAGATAGAGAAAAACAAGACATGGACACTTGTACCGAGACCAGATGACAAGAATGTCATCAGTACAAAATGGGTATTCAAGAATAAGTTGAATGAGAATGGAGAAGTCACCAAAAATAAAGAAAGACTAGTATGCAAGGGGTATGCACAAGAAGAAGGAATTGACTATGGAGAAACCTTTGCACCCGTTGCTAGGCTAGAAGGAGTAAGAATATTACTTTCTTATGTTGCATATAAAGGATTCAAGGTATATCAAATGGGTGTCAAGTCTGCATTCCTAAATGGAATACTTGAAGAAGAGGTATACATTGAACAACCAGAAGATTTTGTTGATCCAGAAAAGAGGGACATGGTATGTAGACTACACAAAGCCCTGTATGAATTGAAACAAGCACTTTGAGCCTGGTATGAAAGACTTCATTCCTATCTTATAAGTATTGAATTTGTAAGGACTAGTGAAAACAATAATCTTTATTGCAAGGAAGATACTGATGCTAACATTTTGATTGCTGAGATATTTGTTGATGAAATCATATTTGGAGGCAATGATATGCTATGCAAATCATTTGCAAATGAAATGAGAAAAGAGTTTGAGATGTCTATATTCAGAGAGATCAAGTTCTTTTTTGGTCTATAGATCATGCAGCAAGATGAAGTTATTTTCATTACACAATCCAAGTACATCAAAGAAGTACTGAAAATATTCAAGATGGAAGAGTCCAAACCAGTTGGAACACCGATGGAAACTAGATGCAAACTGACAAAGGAAGACAAGTCATCAGAGGTAAATCAAACTTTGTACAGATCTATGATTTGAAAACTCATGTATGTTGTACATACTAGACCAGATATTGCACATGCAGTAGGAATAGTTGCTAGATTTTCTGCTAATCCCAAGGAATCACATATGACTGCTGTGAAAAGAATCCTAATATATCTGAAGAATACTGAGGAATATGGAATATGGTACAAAAGAGAAGGAAAATTTGAACTTAAGCTTTTTGCTGACGCTGATTAGGCTGGAAATCTTGATGTTTGGAAGAGAACAACTAGAGGAGCATTCTTTATGGGTGAAAGACTTGTCACATGGATCAGCAAGTAGCAAGGATGCATCTCTCAATCTACTGTAGAGGTAGAGTATGTTGCTTCTGCTGCAAACTACTCAAATATTGCATGGATCAAATAGGTACTGGAAGGTATGCATATGAAAATTTTAGAACTAGTAATCATCTATTGTGATAATACAAGTGCAATAAACATTTCCAAGAATTCATTCATGCATGCTAAAACAAAGCATATTGCCATCAAGTATCATTATTTGAGAGAACAAGTTCAGGCAAAGGAAGTGATACTTGAGTATGTGCAATCAAAGGAACAATTGGTTGATTTCTTCACCAAGCCACTGCCCAAGGATGCATTTGAATACTTGAGAAAGAGACTAGGGGTCAGACCCTTGTCTACTGGTCAATAAGATCACTAGAAGGCTGCATCAGCCTATATATTATCAAAAAACCATTCATATTGATGCAAGCAAAGAGATGAACTAAAAAGATACATCTATACAAAACAAGGTATTTATCTACTCCAAGAACCAAAGTTATTACTAATGGATTGGGAAATTCAAGGAATATATTATGGATAGAAAGGATCCATTTGACATTACTGTCAAAATACTTGTTTTGCAAAATGTGTGTTTGCAAAGATATTTGTTTGGAATTGTTGTGAAAGGGAGAGATTATATCCATTATCATATCAGGAAGAGATCATATCCATTGAAGTATCCAAAGGTAAAGAATGTAACAAGAAAGGGAGAGTACACATAGAGGAAGAGAATTACTGACAAAAGACATCACAAGAAAGGAGAACAGTCAAAGGGAGAGAGTTTGACATAGAAGGAGAACACATCACATCAAAGAAATAAATATTCTACATCCATCCAGTAAAGGGATTGAAGATAGAAAGAAAGCTGCAAGAATCAAATCAAAGCTATTTGAGCTTATCGATAGCTAGACAGTTGTAATAGTTACATTAGGAAAGCTTGATGAAACTGTATATTTCATATTGTATTAGCAATAGTATAGTATGATAATGTAATATGTTGCCATCAATGCCAAGGGGAGAGATTGATGACATGTAACTAATTGAATGTTTAAAGATGTTAAGTTGATGATCATGCAAGGCATTAAATTAGTTAATGTATTGTATTTTCATTGATGTCAACTTGATATAATCTGTATGGTCATTGTAATACTGTCAAAGACTTCAAAGGACCGATGAATCAAGACTATGCTAGCAGTAATGCATACAAGTCAAGTATTCACTAAGTGACTACATACACTGATAGAGTGCACACTGACAGTTAGAGTAAAAGAGTAGAGTCACAGTGTTACCTAACGAGCTAAAACACAACATTACCGATGAGCAGAGTTACACTGTTTCCCAACGAGAAAAACACAGAGTAACCCGACGAAAAGAATTTTAGTGTTGCCTGATGGAGAAGACAAGGACAAAGATCCCAATGACAACTGAAGTCACACTGATGGAACAGTTAGTTATAACTGATGACTAACTGAAGTGTTGACTAACAGAACAGAGAGTTTAGAAAATGACAAAATGCTTAGCTGTCAAGAAGCTAAAGATAAAGTTAACGGATACTTATCATTGTTTTAATCATCCAGATAAAGCTGGGGGTAAGAAATTGATTTAAAGCTGATTTATCCAGTTGGTAAGAAGATCTCTTTGAGATAAATTAGGATTTTTCTTTAAATCTATTGGCAAGAATTGTGGAACATGCCAAGAATCAAGAAAGCCAAGAAAAGGGGAAATAATGTCTATATAGAGACAAACCCAATTTATTATGAATTGTGGGGTGAACAAGAGAATAGAGGAAAGATGCTAAAGAAAATCTAAAGGAGAAGAAATTCTTCATTCATTCTTGATCAACAAGCTGAGGAAAAAGCTAGATTCTGCAGACACCAAAGAAAAATGAGACAAGCATCACAGAGCAAAACATTGTGGAGCAAAGGTATAAGTGATTATATTGATTAGAGAGGTAATGGACTTACAATAGATATGAAAATCTACAATTGAGTTACATGTATGAACAGATCATAAGTGTTTCAGTTTAACCATTGAATCATATAAGCCTCTTAACCGAGAAGGACTTAAAAGTATTTTACAATTGAGATACATCCCAAGGAGTATCAAAAAGTTTGATCACAAAAGTAGCATTGGATATGCCCGATACCTATTGATAGGCCAAGTGAGTATTTGATCAAGGATGGTAGAATTAGATGCGACATAATAGTTGACAAACTATTTCTAAATCCTCTAACAAGGTCACACCTAACAGTGTGTTTGTAACCTTTAACAGCGTTGGCTCCTAACAGAGCTCACTTCAGAAGAGTGAAAATTTGGGGTACCGGTCCCAATGGTTTTTCCCTTAACAGGGTTTCCACGTTAAAATCATTGTGTTATGTATTTATGGTTTATTACTTTACTATTTTACATTTCACATATGTATTTCTGGATTGCTCGGTATACTCTGCATATTTACTGTGTTTCGGTAAATAGTTAACTGCTTATCGGTAATCATACAGAAGAGAGTTTAACAAAGCAATATGACAAGTAGTAAATTGGTATAAGTATTTCAAGGCATACATCTTGTAGGATAGAAGATAACTTGAGACATAATTAGTGGTTATAAGTTTTAAGGGTTGATTTAAGGATTGATTTTTGAGGCCACTGATTCACCCTCCCCCCCCTCTTAGTTATTACTAACAAAAAATAAACCTAAAATGAATTAATTATGACATGAATATCCACAATACACCTTATTCCCATTAAAATGTGATTGACTCCATAATTTGAGCAATATGACTCCTTAAAGCAACTTTTTAAAATTAAAAAGTTGCTCGACAACTTTTGCAATTTTTGCACTTTGTATAAAAACTCATGTGCCAACATTTTTTAATGACCTAAAACAACTAAATATGCCTAAAATAGGTCAATTGGACCTTATTAAATCCCATGGTCCCATGGAAGGCTTATTAACAATTGTTGTCACCTTTTTGCAACATTAACAATTTTAAACCAGATTTACATTTTGGACCCACAGTGACTTCTAAAGACAGGCTTATTCCAAAACCTTCCAATATGGCCCTTAATACCTTATTGAACATGAAACAAATATTTCCAAATACATCAAATATTATTGAAACATAGTAACAACAACACTTCCATAACAAAAAATATGTAATGATTCCATAAACATGAATAGTACATGTACCGCACATGACAAAGAAATAATATGAAAATGTACATTCTATATATAATTTTTTTTTTAAAGTATGTATCTCCATATAAAAATATGACGTAAATGACAACTCGATTAAAGTTTTACAAAATGTGGTATACGTCATCTCAAAATCTCTACAAAATATACATGCCTCTATACAAAGTGGCATATACCATCTCAAAATGTGGCATATGGCATATAAAAATATCTACAACTAAATTTATCTATGACATCCTATGCTACTGGTCGATCATCAAAATGCAGCCTCTTCAAAGTAGTCTTTGGCTGTGACGGATCCTGCACAAACAAAATAATTCAGATTGCTTAAATTGTATGATTTATACATATAGAAAATTAACATCAAAATTAATAGATTGAACTAAAATTTAATTAAAATTTAAAATTGAATTCTCATGAACCTTATCTCTACTTCTCTTCATGCGGTTAGAAGTCCTAGTATATGTCCTTGGTAGCGAAGGGATATTTCTAAAAGTGCCAGTGTCGACCTATATATGTTTGCACCCATTAAATTGATACGAGTTTTCTATAAAGATATTTTCGATAGCAAAATAAATTTACAAAGCACTTGAATGAAAATAAAAGATAACATCTTCTAAACCTTTTTCTGACAATGTCGGTTCAGTCAACAAGGATACAAATCCTTGGCATTGTACCTACCTAGCACTAGGTGTTACATGTAAGAGTCAAATGAGATAAAATCTTAGTTAATATGTACTTAGAATAATGTCAATTTAAATGACAAGCATGTATACTTGATACAAAATGTAAACAACTAAATATAGAAATATATGTATCATCTAACTATCATGGCCAAATGAAATACCTGAGAGGGTAGGCTCGTGAACCTATGTCATGACATCCTGGGACATCACACTCTATACAATAAACTATGTAAAATAAATATTAGTACACACAAGTGACAAGTACATGCATAATCATTCTAAAACTCTTAATAACCTTCCCTTTGTCAATGTGTGTTGTTGCACTCCTCACATTGCACCCCATTGTCACTAGGTGGAAGTTGCAAGAGTAAAATAAGATGAAAATATTAATTAGTACATGAAATTTATTTATCATAATTTAAATGAAAAATATATATACTAATAAAAAAGTAAACCACTAAGTGTGAAAATATATACCATAGAGTTGTCAAGACCATATGAAATGGCCAAGAGCATGACATCCTGTACCTTTCTTATCTCCTCCTTTGTCATCAACTGAACACAAATGGACCATATATATAAACATAAGGATACAATCATAATAAGTTATCTAATAAGAATATTCAATTAAATTTAAATACACTATGACATTACATGTTTATTCTTACTATAACTTGAGGAATCCATGCCGCTTGTGCTTCCTCATCTCTCACATGAGAGGACTATCCATGAGACACTCTAGTCCCTCTATTGACATATGGTACATCATCCATCTTGAAAACCTCATAGTCTGATGTATCCATAACATCCTTGACAGGATAATCAAGGGGACCCAAGCATATATTCTTGTGAATAATAAAAGTATGGGGCACACAAATATGTGCACTCAAGGAGGATGTACTAGTGCCAATATCATCAACACAAGGTTTCACCAGTGACACAATGTGCCTAACCAAATGCCTGATCAAGGTGTAAATGGCCCTAATAGTTTGTGAGGAATTCTCTACAACAACGTTTGGATGTTGCACTAGAGGAGGGAGACTAATTTGAGGAGGGGGGACATATGGGCCATGTACTACTCGACATGTCTCTGATCTATCCTGGGGTTGGACTCTGCCTACCCCCATGAATGATCTCATGCTCCAATAGTTTACTTTATGACTGATCACAAATTCAGCATTTGTTTTTAATAAAATAAAATGAGACCTCCATATTGTTGTGGGGTGGTTTATCAAAAACCATCCACCAACAATCCCAAAAGGTATCCTGCTTCTTATCATTCATGCACCATCTCATGGACAACTTTGATTTTTTGGGATCAAGTATTTTTCCAGTACGAGGATTCATAAATAGGGAAACTATTTGTTCATTCATGATTCTAAGGTCCTTGAACCCATCATAATCCAGCCCATCATTAAACTGGGCATGTATGACATCTCTCCATTGAAGTGCAACATTATATTGCATTGTAAGTGTCTCCATATTTTCTATTATAGAACTCAATGTAGTCAACATTGAGCCTAATTTAGGGAAATGATTATACACATTTTAAATACCCCTCAATTGATTTAAATTATTGACTATAAGGTCTTCTAAAGGCCGAGGGTTTATAATTGGAGGGTTTCTGCCAGTGGGTTTGTTGGATGTGTGTTTTCAGGCTGAGCATTTTCAAGGGGTGGATTTTCAAGCTTAGGATTATCATTAGTCTCTGCCATGCTTGATAAAGTTACACATTCATATAATTTGTAATGCCCCGCTAGGGAACCCAGGAGAACTAACCTAAACATGACACTAAGTTAATAGGACAAAAAAAAATTTAAAATGTTTACAAACAATAATGATAACAACGCAGAAGTAATACAATAAGATACATGACATACACATAAATACAAATCAACAAAGATAAAAATTCATGAGGGTTCCTTGACGTAGAATTACTTAAGAAAAATAATCTACGAAGAACAACTATAAATAACTAACATAAAAGATACATCAACTAAATCCAAAATCCATCTCATATAATAAGATCACATATACAATGTATACCAAGGTATACATAAACAAATCATCATCCACTGCATAAGTCGTAGGGTATGCAATAATAAATAACAATACAACACATCCTCTGAAAGGATGCCAACCAAAATACATATAAGATATAGTTACACAACTCATGAAACTGAACAAGTCTCTAGAAGAATAATAAGGTAGAACTACAATAAGAATCATCCAAAGAAGAACAAGAGCGTCAGATCTCAAATGGTAAAAGAATCACTACCACCCGACCTCGTGGAACCAAAGGTCCACTCCCACCATGCTGAGGAGATAACATAAAGCCCTCACACATAGGTACACAACAAGAAAGACTAAAGAAAAATTACAAGGATAGGAAATATCACGACAAACTAGAGATCAAAGTTCAACACAGGGGTACACCATCCAAAGATAAAGAACATACATAAATAAACCAAAACACCAAAAAGAACCAACTGAATCTTGATTATGAAGGTATCCCGTTCAGATGTAGGATTTTCCACAAGACTGGCCATCTTGCTGCGCGGTGTACATTTGATAAGATTAAATCAAAGAAATCACCTTCTTGGTGGTTGGGGGTTTCTGGCAAACATTATACAGTTCATAAAGATTCTGTGGATGGGGGGTCGGATGCCTGTCCTCCTCATAATGATCAAGCTCTGGCTGGAGATACTAATGATGTTTCTATTGTTGCTAATGCTATCTTTGAAGCTATTGTTGTTGCCTCAGATGTTGTCCCTCGTGGTGTTGCTAGCGTTGTCCCTGTGCAGAATGATGATGTTATCCTTGGTTCAACACTTTTGTCTTCTAGTGCTCTTGGTTATGCTAGTCATGGTTCTCCTGGGAGGATCTTGGGGTATGATAGTGGTGCCAGTCTTGCCCCTCCTATGACTGGGATTGTGACCTGCCCTTTAGTGGGCTCTTCTGGTTCCTCTTTGGACTGGAAGAAGGATGTTGAAAAGGTGGAGGATGGATGGAAAATAGTTAAGGGAAAAAAAGTTAAGTCTTCCACTCCTTCATTTGATATGAACTTACGTTCACATAAAGATGGGAAAAAATGTAAATCTTGATTGCCTTGTTTGTGGCTGGTTGGGACTTTTTCTTTTTGGTTGGAACTATGGTTAGTTCCTTTGGCTTGTTTGGTAGGGCTCCACAGTTGTTTTTTGGTCTTTCTTTGACCTATCTTTTGTTGCTTTTGTACAAGGTTTTGGGACCTTTCAAATCCTATTTTTACTTAATCAAAATAAGAACCAACTGAAACCAAAAGGCCAGAAGTCAAAATGCAATCATCAAAGGTAAAACAAGACCTATGGAGGAGACTTGGGCTACATTCTATGGGAGTTTCATCACATAGTCAATTACTTGAGTTGCCTTGGACTGGCCACTCTAGACCCCAGACCCTCAACATGACTCATGCAGAACTAGAATACCCTCTCATGAAGATGAGGAATTATAATCATACCTACTCTCTAGGTATCATCTCATTCCCATCCTTAGCCTATATAAGCGCTTAAGGCATGAGTGAGGCATCACGAACAATCTTGTATTTACGGTTAACCCCAAGTTTTATTATTAAATTATCACTTATTAATACCTTACAATAGGTTACCCTGGAACTGGCTTCTTTGGGCCCCAAACCCCTGTTGTAAGCCACTCCCCTAAGATGCACCTATTTAACCTCACCTAAGCTCAAGGTCAAAAATACACACATAAGTATCATAAACTGGTTCCTACCCATACATGAACTATTGATTCTCCATTAACCATAATAATATAAGGTACTCTTAAAATATCACATAATAGGAGTTCAGACATACTACATTCAGTAAAAAGATCAAACAACTAATCTCAATCACCACAAAATAATCATACAGAAACAACTAGCAATAAAATCCCAACAAGCCCTGGTACATCATCCTAAGGGTCAACTAGTCATAACAGATACCGGAAATAATACATATCCATAAAAGAGAAGTACATAATTCATTAATAGTCATCTAGAAACACATCATTGCATGATAAAACTCAATTTAAAGAAGAATTAATAAAACATAATGGTAAACCAATTTATAATAAGAATTATACAAATTAATTTATCCAATAAAATTACTAATAACACTATAATTAAATCTCCAAGAAAATGCAATTTAATTCACCTATAGACTAATTTATAAGACTACCGCATATAAATTAATCTATTTAATAATTATTAAAACTCAATATTACAACAAGCAAAAACCTAAAAGTAATATTATTAAATAAATATTAATACCTATTAATAAAATTAGTAATAAAGCCACATTAAAAAAACTATAAAAGAAAAGCATATTAATATTAATAATATCAATATTAATTAAAATACTTTTAAAAAAACTAAATTACTTTAATAAGTAAAACTTTACTTTAGAAAAAAAAACATTAAATAAAAATAAAAATAAAACAAATTTAAATTAATTTAAAACAACTTTTAAAAAAATACTTTAATTAATTTTTTTAAAAATATTATTTTTTTAAACTAGAAAATATATATTTTTTAAAAAAACAACTGAATTATTATTATTTTTAAATAAAAATAATGTATTTCCAAACTAAAAGTATATATATATATTTATTTTTAAGAAAAATATCAGAAGGAACATAATCCATGCATCTAGACAATATATTTTTAAGCAATATATTAATTATTATTATTTTACAAAAAATAATCAATTTTCAAAGGGAAAGATAATAAAATCTTTAAGGAACATGCAAGTTACTAAATATAGGGAAATATGCAAATATTCAATTAATTTATTATTCTAGCATGCAAAAGCTAATCCTACTATTCTTTTGTTTCCCATGTAGATATGAAATTGGGGTTTTTGATAGAGTCTGGTAAAAGAATGATTTTCTTTTCAAGCTAAGGTATTTTTACAGGTCTGAAGACTATTATCTATTTCAGCAACAATATGAAAATTTCAAACAAGGAAAACATCATTCACAAATCTAAAACCCTAATGGTAATTTTGAAAACCAATACATATCAAATGAAACCTTAATGTCCATTTTACAACTGAGTCAATTTATTAAAACCCTTAGACCCAAATTCATAGAACTGACAACAATACATGAAATGAAAACATACCCAAAAAAATCAAATAACCTATAATTCAATTTTAAGGAATTTAAAACACACAACATCAAAGAAAGAAGTTTCAGACATAGGATCCCAGCAATCCAAATGCATAGAAGACAGGGATCTGGAAGACTGGAATTGACAAGTTTCAAAATCCTACCTTAGTAACTAATGAGAAGAATCGGATACAAATCCAAAGCAATCACGAATCCAAAATACTCCTAAGCTTTCCTAGCAATCCAAATGCATAGAAGACAGGGATCTGGAAGACTGGAATTGACAAGTTTCAAAATCCTACCTTAGTAACTAATGAGAAGAATCTGATACAAATCCAAAGCAATCACAAATCCAAAATACTCCTAAGCTTTCCACAAATTCTTTAACCACCTGAATTATCCTTCCACCTGATTGAACTCCTCCAAATGGCTTTCAATTAAGATATATAGAAAACCAGTTAATTAGGTTTTCAAAAAGTGAAACCCTAATAGAATATTAATTATTAATTAAAAGAAATACTTTAATTTTAATTTCACTTAAAACAATGTACAACTTAACTTTAAAATCAAAAATCAAAGTCATAAATCAAAAAGCATGAGAATATTTAAATTAAATTAAATAAATTAATCATGCAACTTAGAGTAATATTTAATAATTCAATTTGCATAATTAATTACAATTTTTAGATTTAATATTTATTAAATCTTAATTATTAAATTAAGACTTAATAATTAAATCAATTAATTAAATATAGACATTTAATTAATATTTAATTATTAAATAGTCATATATTTAATATTTTAACCTTATTAAAGGTGTAATTATTAACATTAATAATTACCATAAATTAATCATTAAATACACAAGGCATAAGAATCATAAATCCAACTGAAAACCATCTAAATAGAAAAACAACTAAAACATAAACAACAAGCACACATAGATAGGCTCACGAATCCACGTCACCTTGACCGATTCAGATAGGATAGTCAGTCGGATTCTTGTCCATTTCTAGGATAAAGTAAGGGTTTAGGGTAGGGATTTAGGCGTGAATATTATCTCCCCTCTTTTACCATTGAGACATTGTGATAGGGCACGCTCACTCCTTCCAATTCAGGGAAGATGTTGCCCAATACCTGCAACCCTGTCATCACAAAGATGAATGCACATACATATAATATAAAAACAATGATTGAGACCAGTTTATCGTGTGCATCTCATTGAAGCAAGTAACTACGACTTTGTCCCATACCATATCAGACACGCCAAGCATAAATGTAAAACATACAAATGATCCATGAGCATACAATATAATGTCAGTATTGTTAGTATTTCATAATCAAAATAGCATCACAGCATATCAATAACCACCATGAAATAACTATAAATCTACTGGAAATACAATATATAACACAACTATCCAAATGATCAATAATATAATGAAAAGTAATATATGAATATCCTCAAAACCAACTAAGATAACCAACGCACACCTAAAAAGGCCTAAAAGAGTTTGGCAACTGAAATAGAAAAGAAAACTAAGGGGTGTGTATTACATCCTCCCCCCCTAAAACTATGCTTACTCCTAGAAGCCTACAACAAAGATAGGGATATGAATCTCCCAACACAAAGCAATCGTCTGAAATACAAAAGAGTTTTAAGTCTACGTTTGTTTCAAGTTTTAAACTAAAAGGACACCTAATGGGTGTACATATTCCCAGAGTTTCTAGTGTAGAAACTCGGGCTTTGATACCAAGTGTAATGCCCCGCTAGGGACCCAGGAGAACTAACCTAAACATGACACTAAGTTAACAAGATAAAAAAAAATTAAATGTTTACAAACGATAACAATAACAACACGGAAGCAATATGATAAGATACATGACATACACATAAATATAAATCAACAAAGATAACAATTCTCAAGGGTTCCTTGACGTAGAATTAATTAAGCAGAATAATCTACGAAGAGCAACTATAAATAACTAACATAAAAGATACATCAACTGAACCCAAAATCCATCTCATATAATAAGATCACATATACAACGTATACCCAAGGTATACATAAATGAATCAACATCCACTACACAAGTTGTAGGGTATGCAATAATAAATAACAATATAAGACATCCTCCAAAAGGATGCCAACCAAAATATATATAAGATATAGTTACACAAATCATGAAACTGAACAAGTCTCCAGAAGAATAAGAAGATAGAACTGCAATAAGAATCATCCAAGCAAGAACAAGAGCGTTGGATCTCAAATGATAAAAGAATCACTACCACCCAACCTCATGGAACCAAAGGTCCACTCCCACCGTGCTAAGGAGATAACATCAAGCCCACACACACCGGTACACAACAAGAAAGACTAAAGAAAAAGTACAAGGATAGGAAAGATCAAGACAAACTAGAGATCAAAGTTTAACATAGGGGTACACCATCCAAAGATAAAGAACATACATAAATAAACCAAAACACCAACAAGAACCATCTTACTGAAACCAAAAGGCCAGAAGTCAAAATGCAATCATCAAAGATTAAAAAAGGACCTATGGAGGAGACTTAGGCTACATTCTATGGGAGTATCATCACATGGTCAATTACTTGAGTTACCCTGGACTGGCCACTCTAGACCCCGGACCCTCAACATGACTCATGCAGAACCAGAATACCCTCTCATGAAGATGAGGAATTCTAATCATACCTACTCTCTGGGTATCATCCCATTCCCATCCTTAGCCTGTACAAGCACTCAAGGCATGAGTGAGGCATCATGAACAATCTTGTATTTACTGTTAACCCCAAGTTTTATTATTAAATTATCACTTATTAATAACTTATGATAGGTTACCTTGGAATTGGCCTCTTTGGGCCCCAGACCCCTATTGTAAGTCGCTCCCCTAAGATGTACCTATTTAACCTCCCCTAAGCTCAAGGTCAAAAATACACACATAAACTTCTCATAAACTGGTTCCTACCCATACAGGAACTATTGATTCTCCATTAACCATAATAATATAAGGTACTCTTAAAAGATCACATACTAGGAGTTCATACATACTAGGTTCTGTAAAAAGATCGAACAACTAATTTCAATCACCACAAAATAATCATACAGAAACAACTGGCAGTAAAATCCCAACAAGCCTTGGTAAATCATCCTAAGGGTCAACTAGTCCCAACAGATACCCAAAATTATACATATCCATAGAAGAGAAGTACACAATCCCTTAATAGTCATCTAGAATCTCATCATTGCACAATAAAACTCAATTTAAAGAAGAATTAATAAAACATAATGGTAAATGGTAAACCAATTTATAATAAGAATTATACAGATTAGTTTATCCAATAAAATTACTAATAACATTATAATTAAATCTCCATGAAAATGTAATTTAATTCACCTATAGACTAATTTATAAAACTACTATGTATAAATTAATCTATTCAATAATTATTAAAACTCAATATAATTACAACAAGCAAAATCTAAAAGTAATATTATTAAATAAATATTAATATTAAACTTGTAATATTAATACATATTAATAAAATTATTAATAAAGCCACTAAAAAACTATAAAAGAAAAGCATATTAATGTTAATTAAAATACTTTAAAAAAAACTAAATTAATTTAATAACTAAAATTTTACTTTACAAAAAAAACTTTAATTAAAAATTTAAAAAAAAAACAAATTTAAATTAATTTAAAACAACTTTTAAAAAAATACTTTAATTAATTTTTTTTAAAATATGATTTTTTTTTTAAACTAGAAAATTATATATAT
>MU227763.1:454771-469026 GCA_018584345.1 Thuja plicata
CTAGACAATATATTTTTAAACAATATATTAATTATTATTATTTTACAAAAAAATAATGAATTTTCAAAGGGAAAGATAATGAAATCTTTAAGGAATATGCAAGTTACTAAATATAGGGAAATATGCAAATAGTCAATTAATTTATTATTCTAGCATGCAAAAGCTAACCCCACTATTCTTTTGGTTCCCATGTAGATATGAAATTGGGGTTTTTAACAGGAGTCTGGTAAAAGAATGGTTTTCTTTTTAAGGTAAAGTATTTTTATAGTTCTGAAGACTACTATCTATTTTAGCAACAATATCAAAATTTCAAACAAGGAAAACGTCATTCAAAAATCTAAAACCCTAATGGTAATTTTGAAAACCAATGCATATCAAATGAAACCCTTAGATCCAAACTCATAGAACAGACAACAATACATGAAATGAAAACATACTCAGAAATATAAAATAACCTAAAATTCAATTTTAAGCAATTTAAAACACACAACATCAAACAAAGAAGTTTTAGATATAGGATTCCAGCAAATTAGATGCATAGAAGACATGGATTTGAAAGGCTAGAATTAACAAGTTTCAAAATTCTACCTTAGTAAATAATGAGAAGAATCTGATACAAATCCAAAGCAATCATGAATCCAAAATACTCCTAAACTTTCCACAAATTCTTTAACAACCTGAATTTTCCTTCCACCTGATTGAACTCCTCCAAATGGCTTTCAATTTAGATATATGTTAGAAACACTAAGAGGGGGGGTGAATCAGTGTTTGTCTATTTATTCAATTTCAGCAACTTTAAACATAAACCAAATATATATCAATTGAAGCTTAACAAAAGAACACATAACACATGATATGATTACGGGGAAACCTTGATCAAAGGAAAACCCCGGTGGGAATTAGTACCCACAAATATTGCACTAGTATAATGAACCTGTTAAAGTTCCTTTGCCCTGTTAGGAGCAGTCTTTACAATGCGAGTACAATGACCTGATTAAGGGTCTGACCCTGCTAGGAGTCTTTTACAACTAACCCTGTTAGGGGTGAGGACTCACTATCCAAAAAGCTCACTTCTCAATAGGATGAAGGATACAACCTTCTGATAGTTGATATAGACTATATCAAAAAGGTGAACTGTTGCATATGACACAATTGTCTGATAAGTTCTGCTTGTGTGTTGATGCTCTTATACTCTTAAAGAGATTTATCTCATTCTGACATCTTATACTCTTCTTTTATATCTCTGCTCTGCATATTCGATGACACTTCTTAATACAAATTTTCATGTTATATATATGTCCATGCCTGAATAGATGCGACTATAAACAAGACCTTAGCCGGCCTAAACACAACATTCACAATGCTTCCAAACAAATTGGCTTAAGCGTTTCTATAATAATGTTTAATACATGATTACAAACTTATTACAATAGGCGCTTAGCCTTTACAAAACAAAAGATTACACGCTAATAAAAAAACTGAAGTCGGCTTCACACTCTATTTTCTAGACTGCTATTGTACTTGTTCTTTCTGTAACTTATCCATACTGACATTCTGTACCATGCATATATAGGGTAAACATAACAACATATCATAGAGATTATGTCTGAAGGCACTTTGTCTGAATCAGTCGTACGCATGTGCGTTGGTGCTCTGATCATCTATATATCTTTGTTTTTTCTTGTCTTCTATACTTAGTCAATTTCCACTTCAAAGTTTGTTGTCAAAACTTCATATGACTTTGTTGCCATAATGACAACACAAAATAATTCATATACTCCCTGGGATTCAACTTGCCAACAATCTCCCCCTTTGTCATTAATGGCAACAAAGGAATGTGGCCAAGTTACTCAAAATTGACTAACACCAAAAATTGTATATTACCTTCCTTTAACATATACTATATCATATTTTTTTGCATATATATACACTACTCCCCATACATACTTTACTCCCCCTTTGACATTAATGACAAAGGTGTCAAAATTGTAAGTCTCTAGATACTTACTCCATGTATACATCTGGATAAGCTATCTGCATATTCTTGATCTCTTGCTGCCAGAATGCCTTTAGTGCATCAATTGTTTGTAGATGGGCGCATAAGGCATATGTAAGTTTTTCCATCTTTGTCAGATCCATGTTGGGTCCTTGATCATAGGTAGCAATGGTTGCATCAATCTATTTAATGTTCTCATCCAGAATTGCTAAGGAGGGCGCTAGTGCATTTCTCAGTTGAGTCTGCCTGATCCTTATCTTACTGATCTCCATTTTAGCTTTTTCTATCTTGTCTATCTATCCTTGATAGATATTGTTGCAGATTTTTATGTCTTGGGATGATGTTTCAACTGATTGTCTTATGTTATCAACCAAGATATCTGCCTCTTCTATCTTTTTGATATGTTTAGAGGTGAGTTTGTCTTTGTCCATGCAATTTTCTATAACCTTTCTGCCTTTTGATGCCAACTCTTTCAACATTGTCTGACCAATCTTTAATGACTTTAAATCTAAGGAAAAATTCTTTATCAATTCATTCAATCTTTCCTTTTTATACTCATCTTCTGCAATTCTAGTAGTTGAGTCTAGAATTGAAGCTTGTTAGGATGCTATCTACATCATCAACTGACTAAATTTTAGCCACTTTCTTTTCTATGGGCACTAGGTCATTCAGAATGTTCACTGACTCCAAAAAGAGAGGGTTTATCATAACTTGTTTCTCTTTGGATTTTTCCATGGCTAGGGCACTACTCTTGATCAAGTCTTCTTCTCCCCATGCATCTAGACTTGTTGAGTCAGGAGTTAAACTTGACAACAATGGAGTTGATGGTTGAATGGATGGGGTGAATATAGTATTCTGACTAGTATCCATACATTCACTTTTTACTGGGATCTCCATGATTGGTGTCTCATTAGTTTGATTTTCTTCTTCTTTATTCAAATCTATTGAATCTTTAGAGGGAAATTCATCTTATTGTAGAGATGTGTCATCAACGCATACCTCCTTTGTCTCTTTAGTACTTACAAATTATTTTTCAACTTTGTCCATGTCATTGTCAGAAGTGGTCATGGATATCTTGACATCATCAATTACAATAGTTTCTTCTGAATCTTTGGTTGTATCAGAAGGTGATGTGATCTTGGGCGCTGAAACCTGTGGACCTATTATATGCACACCTTGAGTTACTAGTTTTGTAACCTGTTTGGGAGGAACTAGAGTTTCCTTAGCTGTAAGCATCGTTGATGGATACATATGTCTATCCAAAAATACCTGCTCTAAAGCTTTTTGAGTCTCTTCACTAGCCAAATCATACTCTTTATTCATGATATTAAGTATTCTAGTTTTGGTTATGAGATGAGGTTTAACTAAATCCAACAATATAGCTTTCTCATCATGTGAGAAAACTGGGAGAAGACTGTCTAATGTCTCTTCTCTTATCCTCAAATCTTCCTCAATTGCTTGCCTTTTTAATATGTTTAGTATGTTCCATACTTTGTCAGGTATGAATGTCTTGAGTTCTTATACTGACTTCTTGAACTTAATCATATGAGATATAATCATTGAATGAATTTCTAATTTGTCTATCTCTTGATACTTATCATAGACATTCTTGATGGATTCTAGTCTGCCTTCATTAACAATTCTATTCTTTAGGACTGTTAGACTGGGCCTGAATCCTACCTCAGGAGGGGCTTGTGTGTTCTTTACCTTTCTCCTTGTGGTCCTTGAGGATGTATGAATTGTAGGAACTTGCTTCTTCCTTCCGGTTAACTTGCTGGTTACAAAAGGTGGAGAGAATTCTAGATCAATGGTGGCTGATGGCGCAAATGTACCTTCATCAGATTTCTTCTTCTTCTTCTTAGGCATATCATCAGACTTTTCCTTTTTCACTTCTGTGAGAGTTTTCTCAATTCTTTAGCTATCTTAGCTTCCCTAGCTCTATCTAGGTCTTCTTGTGTAACACCATGAACTTTTAGGATATTTGAAGTAATCCTTGATGCCTTCCTTTTGTTGTCTGTACTGTACAAGACAGAATCAACTTGATTTTTCTTTTCTCTATAAGTACCCCATCTAGGTTCATTGGGATCCTTGGGTGAAGATAGGAGGACTTGTGCATAACCTTCCAAAACATGTTCTTCAACTTCATATCCAAGAGGGTGAATCCATTTTTTCTAGGCTCAACTGCCTCCATGCAAGTACAGTCAGTATCCACCATGAAGCATATGGTGTCTTTGTATTTCTCAACTATCTTCTCAGGTATCTTGAACCTCTTTTGCATCTTGATCCTGAAAGTTTTGATATCCATATCCATAGAATCATTCATGCTGCTCTCTGATGTAGCCTTTAGTGATATCTGAGACATAGTAGGTTTACTCTTTTCTAGGTAAAGATTGGCAACTTTACCTACTATGTGAAAGTAGAGGTAAATGATCAATGATCCAAACCTGAATATCTTACTCTTGTCATGCTTAATAGCTCAAATATTGTCAATCAATTGAGCGCACAGTATCTCACATAGATTATACTGGGTATTATCTTTTACCATCTTTACTACTACAAGGACAGTAGCTGCAGATACACTATTTAGTCTGCTTGCGTGTTGAAATTTGTAACCTAGTATCATGGTGACCAGTTTTATGTCATCTTCCTTAATGGGATCAACTATCATACCACGCCTATCACTTCTGGATAAACAAGCTTGTTCAACCTGCTTTTTCACATCTTTACCAGTTGGAAGAACTGGTCCTGTCTTAGGAAGTCCAGTCATGTCATGAATTAAGACTGTAGTAATGTGGACAGGAACTTCACCAATCCAATAGAGGTCATCATGTATTCTTCTCAACAAGATTTTCACCCATTCTGGCTCATAAAACTCGTGCGCATTAGAGTACTCAAAGATAGGGTTATCAGTGAGATGCACGTATTCATCCTTGAATGAATAGTCTAGTTTCATAATTGAGGCCCTAAGAGTAGCAAAACTGTTATCTCCAACCATTTCCTTTTTACAGTATATGTATGTGCGAATGTCTTCTACATGCATGACTCCTAGTGGAGTCTTAGAAAATTCTCCTTCTACATCATCTAGTATAGACTTGAAGGGATGCTTCTTAAACACAAATATTTTCCTTTCACCAATGTCGAATACAACTGGAGTGGCCATACTTACTTGTTACTTGGATAAATAGGGTTTCACGGTAATTCAAAATGATGCAACTTCTAGGGTTCCATTTCAACTTGCAATCGGTTCCCCAACTGATCAAATTGATACCTTTGAATGTTTGATGCTTAGTGCTCCTATGCTCTGTAAATTTTATGATCTCAGATGTAAACAATGAGAATAATCAATCAATCCACCGATTTATATATAAAGTTTTTTTGCATTTAATGTCGTACGTGCTTTCACTGAGACTCTCAAAATTTATTTAGAATGTGGTATAGACAATGTGTGAATGCAAACTACATTCTTTTGTTATCACTGACATGAATTCAAAGGCGCATACACACAGATGAGTATACAAGCCACACAGGGGTTCAAAGCTAGAATAGCTCCCCTAAGAACATGAGGGTCAACTATACAGAAGTAGAAGGTGTGTCCACTGAGGATGCATCTACTACCTTGTTCTCTTCAATATCTTTCTTTACTTCAACCCAAATTTTATCTGAATTAGCTTTAACTTGCACAAACTTAACTTCTCATGATTCTTCGAAGAGAGACTTTTTAGGATTTTCTTGTCTTTGTGTTCTTGACCTGCAAAATATTGAGATGTGTCTAGCTTTTCCACATGAATGAAAGATGATAGGAGGTCTGATGTTATTATTCATCATGCTACATTTCTTAGCTATGTGTCCATTGTAATTACATATCTGACATGTAATATTCTGCAAGTTTCTTTGAGGTTGATTTCTCTTACTATATTGAGTCTGATTCCTTTGGTTCAGTTGTGACTAATTTCTTTGATTTGTCCTGCAATGAATAGCCCTGTGACCAAACTTGTTACAGGAGTAACAATAACCATTAAAAGGTCTTACTTCTTTACAATCTCTTATCAAGTGTCCATGCTTGTTACAAGCATAACAAGTTCTGTTAACTTTCTTGAGTTCATCTTTAGGTGGTTTAGTTTTAGTCTCTGCAATGTTCTCCTCTTTCTTTTCTTCTGTGGATGCTTCTTGTGCTTTCTTTATTTGTTGCATTGAATTGATTTCAATTTGAGCTACACTGTATCCCATACCAGTGGTATCACCTTTTATCTTTTGTGCATAAAGTTGTGATTGAATTAGATCAGAAATTGCATGTAGTTTATCAATCTTATCTTTTTCTCCTGATAATTCAGCTTCAATTTTATTCTTGATATTTTCTAACTCCAAGATTTTCATATTAGCTTGCATGAGTTCTTCATCTAGCTGTTTGTTTTCTTTGGTCTTCTCTTCAATAGCTGTTAGGCTATCACTTAACTAATCATTCAATTCTTCTATCTTATCCTTTAAAGACATGTTTTCTTCATTCAGTTTCTTAACCATTTTACCCAAATCATTTGTAGAGCAATCTTTCAAATCTTTTCTTAGCTTTTTGATAAGCATTTGTGAGCCATCAACTTTTATTTTAAGTTCCTCATTTTCTTTCTCAAATCTATCTAGATCTTTAAGGGCTGTTAAAGATTATTTTCCAGATGTTTTGTTTCTGTTGAATCCATGATCTCCTCAAGTGGTTAAACTTTCTTTTAGAGGACCAGAGCTTTGATACCAATTGTTAGAAACACTGAGAGGGGGGGCTGAATCAGTGTTTGTCTATTTATTCAATTTTAGCAACTTTAAACATAAATCAAATATATATTAATTGAAGCTTAACACAAGAACACATAACACATGATATGATTACAGGGAAACCTTGATCAGAGGAAAACCCTCGTGGGAATTAGTACCCACAAATATTGCACTAGTATAATGAACCTGTTAAATTTCCTTTGCCCTATTAGGAGCAGTCTTTACAATGCGAGTACAATGACCTGGTTAAGGGTCTGACCCCATTAGGAGTCTTTTACAACTAACCCTGTTAGGGGTGAGGACTCACTATCCAAAAAGCTCACTGCTCAATAGGATGAAGGATACAACCTTCTGATAGTTGATAAACACTATATCAAAAAGGTGAACTATTGCATATGACATAATTGTCTGATCAGTTTTGCTTGTGCACTGATGCTCTTATACTCTTAAAGAGCTTTATCTCATTTTGACATCTTATACTCTTCTTTTATATCTCTGCTCTGCATATTCGACGACACTTCTTAATACAACTTTGTATGTTATATATGTGTGTGTGTGTGTGTGTGTGTGTGTGTGTGAATAGACGCGACTATAAACAAGACCTTAGTCGGCCTAAAAATAACATTCACAACGCTTCCAAATAAATTGGCTTCAGCGTGTCTACAATAATGTTTAATACATGATTAAAAACTTATTACAATAGGTGCTTAGCCTTTACAAAACAAAAGATTACATGCTAATCAAAAAACTGAAGTCGGCTTCATACTCTATTTTCTGGACTGCTAGTGTACTTGTTCTTTCTGTAACTTATCCGTACTGATATTCCATACCATGCGTGTATAGGGTAAGCATAAAAACATATCATAGAGATTATGTCTGAAGGTGCTTAGTCTGAATTGGTCGTACGCATGTGCGTTGGTGCTCTGATCATCTGTATATCTTTGTTTTGTCTTGTCTTCTATACTTAGTCAATTTCCACTTCAAAGTTTGCTGTCAAAACTTCATATGACTTTGTTGCCATAATGACAACACAAAATAAGTCATATACTCCTTGAGAGTCAACTTGCCAACAATATATAGAAAACTAGGTAATTAGGTTTTCAAAAAGTGAAACCCTAATGGAATATTAATTATTAATTAAAATAAATACTTTAATTTTAATTTCACTTAAAACAATGTACAACTTAACTTTAAAATCAAAAATCCAAGTCATAAATAAAAAAGCATGAGAATATTTAAATTAAATTAAATTAATTAATCATGCAACTTAGAATAATATTTAATAATTCAATTTGCACAATTAATTACAATTTTTAGATTTAATATTTATTAAATCTTAATTATTAAATTAAGACTTAATAATTAAGTCAATTAATTAAATATAAATATTTAATTATTAAATAGCTATATATTTAATATTTTAACCTTATTAAAGGTGTAATCATTAACATTAATAATTACCATAAATTAATCATTAAACACACAAGGCATAAGCACCATAAATCCAACTGAAAACCATCTAAACAGAAAAACAACTAAAACATAAACAACAAGCACACACAGATAGGCTCACGAATCCATGTCACCTTGATGGATTCAGATAGGATAGTCAGTCGGATTCTTGTCTATTTCTAGGACAAAGTAAGGGTTTAGGGTACGAATTTAGGCCTGAATATTATCTCCCCTCTTTTACCATTGAGACATTGTGATAGGGCACGCTCACTCCTGTCAATTCAGGGAAGACGTTGCCCAGTACCTGCAAACTTGTCATCACAAAGATGAACACACATACATATAATATAAAAAAACAATGATTGAGACCAGTTTATCGTGTGGATCTCGCCGAAGCAAGTAACTACGACTTTGTCCCATACCATATCAAACACATGACCAAGCAGAAATGTAAAACATACAAATGATCCATGAGCATACAATATAATGTTAGTATTGTTAGTATTTCCATAATCAAAATAACATCATAACATATCAATAACCACCATGAAATAACCATAAATCTACTGGAAACACAAGATATAACACAACTATCCAAAGGATCAATAATATAATGAAAATTAATATATGAATATCCTCAAAACCAACTAAGATAACCAACACACACCTAAAAAGGCCTAAACGAGTTTGGCAACTGAAATAGAAAAAGAAAACTAATGGGTGGGTATTACATAATTAAAATCAAGTTCACACAAGAAAAATAATTTCAAAATAAAAACCCTAGATTTAACCAAAAAACTAAAAATTCAACTTAAAATAAAAAAAATGCAAATATAAATGTACTTGTGGTGAATTGATGAAGGATTTGATATTTTCCGACCGGGTATCAGATCCAAAATCCCGCACACGATATGGTATCCGGTACCGGATGCGTATCTGATACCGAATACTGACGCCATATAAAAAAAAATTATTATATTATATAACATATAATATGTTATATTAATATTATAAAATACTATATGTTAAATTAATATTATAAAATATTATATGTTATATATATATATTATATAACTTATATTATATAGTACAGTAACTTATATTATAATATTTTATGAACTTATATAATATATATATATATAATATCATTATTATATAATATAAATAATAATATTATTATATAATATAATATAATATAATATAATATAATATAATATAATATAATATAGTATAATATTTTATAAGATTATATAATATTATAATATATATAATAATTTCAAGGCAACAACCTACAATGCAATGGTAAAGTTGTGAGCCTCTAATCTAGGAGGTCTTGGGTTCAAGTCTACTTAATGTTAACAAATAATAATTAAATCTTGGCTTCGGCCCATTACCAATCAAAAAATTAAAAAAAAAGTTATAATAATTTCAAATTTAAAATTGGTCCATATCTAATACTTGATATGTATCAGGTACTTGATATGTATCTGATATTGGATATGTATCTGGCGTCAAATATGTATCAGTATGAGATTTGCTTAGGTGTTTTCTTTGGCTGGGTGTACTGACACCCATGCCTACTAAAACGTCAACACACATGCTTATTGGAGAGAAGTTGCAAGTATTGTAGTTTATACATTGAACTGAGTGCAAATAAATGGTAATACTGGTAAGACTCCTTATGAATTATGGTATGGTCACGTTCCTACTATGAGATATTTCATAATTCTTGGAAGTAGATGGTATATCAAAAGAGATGAAGATTTAGGAAACTTTGATGCTAGAAGTGATGACAAAATATTTCTTGGTTATTAAACAAGAAAAACATACATATGTTACATTAACAGATTGAGAAATATAGTTGAGAGTGCAAATGTCAAGGTGGATGAATGCAATTAAAGACAATCTAGATCTTGTGGATATGATTCAGATGATCAAGATGAAAATACAAATCAAGGGATGAATCCTCCAACTTAGAATCAAGTTCAGATTGTTCTGGCGGATCAAGAAGAAGAAGAAGAAACACAAGAGTGTGGAATTAATGCAAATCCTAAAACTCCAAGATACATAAGATTGAATCATTCAAAAATTCAGATTATAGGAGACACAAATAAATGTGTTCAAAATAGAAGATGAATTGCTTAAAATAGAGTTGAGCATTGTTTGATGTGAACCATATGATATATCTTTGAAGTACATTGATTGACAAAAATAGAAGATATCAATCAGTGTACTTTGTGGATATATCGTATGGTTCAAATTGATGTTTGGTGGTTACTACTCAGGGGGAGTAGTCAGTCTTGAGTTATCTAAGTCAAGTGTTCAAAATGTTGGCCTCCATGGTTAAGTGCATATATGTGCCTTTTCCATTGATATCAAAGGGGGAGAGATATTCATGTGAAAAACTTATGGGAGAGAGATTCATAGTGATGTATGGGGAGAGATTGTTTATTGCTTTGACATAGATTATTTTTCACATCATATGTTTCCTTCAATGCTATGGGGCTAAATCGTCAAAATAATATGTATATATGTGTTGTCATTGATGTCAACATATTTCTATATTTGAGACAATTTTGTAGTGATGTTCAGAGAGTTCATTGGTCTGGTGTAGTTAGTGTGTTGAAGATCGGAATTTGCAGAGTTGCATAGAGGGATGTTTATAGTTGATTTATTTGAACTTGTAGAAGTTCACATGATGATTTTAGTGAGTTATGGGTTTCTATGTTGAGATAGGTATTTTGGGCATTCAATGGTGACAATGTGATAGTGTTAGGATTAGTGGTTCTTTGCATTGCAATATTTTCTTACGTGGATCTATGAAGCATGTTTGGGACATTTATGTGTGTCCTCAGGACATTTGTTTCATGATTTGGAGATTCACAAGCTATTTTTCTTGGTTGACAGAGGTTACTATTGGTATTCTTGAGGTTCGGTATAATGATGATGATGAATTCATAATTTCAGTTGATGAGGATGTTGTTCAGGTTATTCATGATTCTTGTGGATGTTTCTAGATCATGCTCCTATTATGTTGTTTGTTCATATTGATCGAGGTGATCGCATTTGGTGATTTTTGGTTGGTGAGTTCATGTTCTTGGTTGACTTGGTGTTCTAGCATGTTGCAGATGATCTAATCATGATTAATGGATACTTAGCATGTTTGAGGATGGTTATATTGATCTGTGTTATATATTGGCCAACATTTGTTGATTTTACATTCAATATTATAATTGAGAGGTTATATTTTTAATATTTAGGTGTTTGGCCGACCTTGGAAGAATGATTTGATGATTTATATAAATGTAATTGCATTCATGTGTGGATCATTTGCAAGTGTGTGATATGTGGTAAAGATAGTGATGTGTGAATATTGATTATATCTTTTGAAGGAAGAGATCTGGTGTGGAAAAGAAAGTTGTAATTGTACTAAAATGGAATTAATTCAGGCATGTTGAAGATGTTATCATCTAGTTCATGATCTGTGGATTTTTGTCCATATATTTGTAAGGCAACGAGCCTTCCCAGGGCTAAAGACCTTTTGTATTTTAGTAGTGATCTCTAGGCAGTGTGCCTGAATGCATGTCATTCCCATTGTAATACTCCTAACAGGATATAGTGATTTTAACAGAGTACATCATCTTGTGGGTTCATCCCCACCATGTTTTTTCCCTTGACCGAGTTTCCACAGAAAAAATCATGGTGTTATGCGTTCTTGATGTGTTTGGATCTATGCTTGCATACTTCTTTATCATATCTGAAGTTAATTTTAAAGTTTTGTTTAAATTGTGGAGTTTCAGAGACAACTGATTCAATGCCCCCCTCTCAGTAGTCTTCTATTATTTTTCCATCAAATTTATAGCAAGGTTTTTGAGTTACAAAGATCTAAGGTTGAACATCAACACTCTGTAGGACATTTGTGCCTGCACGATATTCAAAAGTAGAAACATCAAGTCATTGGTATGGACTTTGTGCAAGGTCTTCCTATCTCTTAAAATAAACATAATGGCATCCTTGTAGTTGTGGATAAAATCACAAGGTAGCACATTTTATATCAAAACACTTAATGAATGTAGCACCTTTGATAGCTCACAATTTTGTGCAAAAAGTATTTAGATTATCTGGAGTTCTTGAAAATATTATATATAATAGTGATGCATGTATTACATAATGGTTTTGGAAAACTTTGTTTGTATCTCTTCAAAATCAATTTATCATTAGCTCATCCCACAACCTTGAGATATGAGGTCAAACATAAAGGGTGAATCAAGTCCTTGCATATTTATTGTGAATGTTATGCATGGATCCGTAGTATAGGTGGGAGGACTATCTTCTACTTGTGGAATTTACATATAATAACTCCTATAATTTTGCAATAAAGATAGATCCACTTGAAGTGTTATATGGAGACAATGTCAAATTCCTATAAGTTGGGATAAGCTAAAAGATAGGATTAGCCTTGGTCTTAAAATTCAATAATAAATGGAAGAAGAATTCAAGATGATTAGACAGAGATTGGTAGAAAAGTTATGATGGTTCCAAGCATATTTTGAGACAATTCTCCCTTGGAGAAAAATTTCTTTAGAGCATTCAATCGCAATAGAGTTATATAGAGTTTAGAAATTCATCCAAGATATCCCTTAGATTTGTGGTACCCTTTAAAGTACTTGAATTGATTAATCTAGTTGCTTAGAAAATCACTCTAACTCCAACTCTTACCAAGATACATAATATTTTTCATGTTTCATACTTAAAGAAATGCACGAATAGATTTAACCATATACTTGACCGGAATGTGCTATAGGTACCTAATCAAGAAGTGGTAATGATCGAGCCTTTCAAAGTGTTAGAGGTGTGGAAGCTTTGCTTTCCTAATAGAGAGATTACTCATTGCAAGTTCCACTGGTACCAGTATGTCCAGGATGAAGTCACTTGGGAAGCCTATAACGAATTTCATTAAAACTTTACTCATAATTTTAGCTTTCAATAGTTAAGAAAGATTTGTTTTATCATCTTGTTTTGATACATTAAATCACTAAGGATGATAATTCTTAAGGGGGTGTATATGTTACACCCTATTTTATGATTTACAAATGCATTTTAATTTTCATGTTAATATGTGCGTAATTATGTGTGCAAGAATGATTTTGTATAAAATAGATGTTTTGATATGAACATAATGTAATTTAAATATTTTCATTAACAATTTAGAGAAATATGATTATTATAATTTTTTAAAATATTCCTAATATCATGTAGGTGATTTCTAACTATCATCATAATTATTAAGTTGGATGTAAAAGCCACCTTGCCCTCGAAGATGGAGAGGGGAGTATCAACACATAGAGAATTGTAGATATTGTGAACGAACAAGTTAGTGCTATCTGAGTTCCATCACACATCAACACATAGGTTTTGTATAGATTTTGTGAATGTGGTTAAGTTTCCTACATTTTCATAAAAGTAATCTTGTGTCTCAAATTTGAGTTTTGTCATAAGTATAGGTAAAATTCTAATGAACTTGTTTGTAGTCTTGTCTAGTGAAAATTTCCTTTTAATAGACATCAATTTCATTATCTATGAATTATCAAGAATGACATTATTTATATTATTATATATATGATTATAATTATTTTAATATATTTTAAACTCAAAGAAATATATTATTTTATCATTTTAAATGCCAATAAATTTATACCTTAAATACCTTTAATTATTTAAATTGCAAGTTAAAAATAAGAGTAATTCGGATACTTAGATTATGAAATATCAAACTTAAGCTAAAGTTATACATATAAAATATGACTATTCTCAATGAATAGTAGTGTAAATTAGAGAGCGAGAATGCTCTAGATTGTTAGTAATAACTGAGAGGGGGGGGGGTGAATCAGTGGCTTCAAAAATTTATCATTTAATCACTAACCACCAATCAAATACATCTCAAATTATTAAGTCCCTACAAGATGCATGCCATGAAATACTAATAATGATTTAACTATCTGTCGGTTTTCCTTGTCTGTCCTTATTCTCCTTGATTACTGATAAG
>MU227763.1:475894-494392 GCA_018584345.1 Thuja plicata
CTTTTTGGCACTCCTTGGGATGTACCTCAATATATAGAAGACTGTTAAGTCCTGCTCTATTAAGAGACTTGATGCTTCAATGGTTAAACTAAAACACAATGACCTATTTCTAATGCAACTTGAATTGTAGATTTTCAGATCTATTTAAGTACATTACCTCTTTGATCAATGTATCAATTCAATTCTTTTTGCTCCACACTTTCTACTCTGTGATGTTGTGCTTCACTATTCGTCGGTGTCTGCAGAATTCTTTAGCTCTTCTTCAGCTTGATTGATCAGGACAGTATGAAGTTATCCTTTATCAGTTTCTCTTCAACATCCTCTTTCTATTCACTCCCCTTCCCGTGTATGTGATTACGGAAATGAATTATGCTCGTCTCTTATATAGACATGATATTCACTGTTTCTTGATTCTTGATTCTTGGCGTGAAAAACAATCTAGCCAATTTGATTTAAAGCTTTAACTCCTGATTTATCTCGTAGTTATCTTCTTACCAACTGTACAAATCTTCTTTAAATCAATTACTTAACTCTGGTCGAATAAAACAAATAAAACAACCAGTTAAGTCTATCCTTAAGCTCTGTCAGCTAGATATTTTGTCATTTTCTGGACTCTCTGTTCTGTCAGTCAACTCTGTAGTTAGTCGTCGGTGATAACTGCCAATTTCGTCGGTGTGATTCCAATCAGCTTCGGGATCTCCGTCCGTCGGGAATCCTTGGATTTTACTCGTCGGGTATCACTATGATTTTGCTTTATCAGGCAACACTGTCTTCTTCTCGTTGGGTATCATTGTGACTTTTGTTCTTTGCCTTTACCGATGGTGTGCACTCCGTCGGTGTTGTATGTCACTTAGTGAATACTAGACTTTTATGCATTGCTGAAAGCATAATCTATATTCCATTGGTTCTTTGAATTCTTTGGCATTATGTACATGACCGTACAGATGATATCAAGTTGACATCAATGACAATACAAACCATTAACTGATTTAATGTCTTGCATCATCTTCAACTTAACATTATCAAACATTCAATCAGTTACATGTCATCACTAGATTGGTTGTAGTTTTCCATTCCAGTGACTGGGTGACTTTAGAGTGAGTGTAAATTCAGGAGTTGTCTTGAAGGAGAACAGTTTATCAATTTATTTCTCTTACTAAAGTACTACAGTGTGAAAGGGAGTATAGAGGGTGAGACCAGTTTAAAGTTGCAAAACTTTGCAAAGAACAAACCTGTTATGTGATCTATTTAGTGGTTATAATTATTTGTTGGTTTTTGTAAGCTTTAATTGGTTATTTTACATCTTTATCTATAGCATAAATTGTGTGTCTATTGATATTATTGTTTTGATCTCTTTGGCCAATAGAACTTAGGGAAGTTGTAGTTTTCATGGAGTTTATAGTGCATTTTATTTATTTACCATTTTGCTACATAGACCAAATTCTATACATGAAATCTCAATTCTCCAAACTTCTCTTGTCTTATTTATGTTTTCCATATATGAACTCATTTCTTGTCTTATTTCGGTTGTCCATATATGAACTCAATAAAGCTATAAGTTGTCTCTAAGTTGTATGCATGTTCCCTCTCTTCTCTAAACCGAGCTTTAGCATTATGTAAATATCTGTATAATAATGATACCTTGATGTATTTCATTATTTCATTCTTTAATTTATAGTGATTACATTATGGTTAAAAAGGTATTTTTACTTATTAATTAAATTATTATTGATTTAATTATTAAGTCACTTTTTATCTCTAGTTCACTTAAGTTAAACTTTAGGCATATAATAATTAATTATATTATTAATTATTATAATGCAACCTAGGTTTCTCCACCTTTTGATGTCTGATCTTCTTTATAAGGATTGATGTCTTTGGAGTTATTAATTCTTTTATAATTCCCTCTATTCTCTCTCTGAATGAATATTTCATCTTTTAGGTTATTATGAGTTGTGTCTATTGGAGTTGATGAAAAACTATCAACCCTACAACTTCCAAGCATTACCTGCATGCAAACACATGTCACAGAAAGAGAGAAGCAAAAACTATGGAGGCCAGAAACATTAGATTTGTGGAAGAGGAAACATCCTCAATTAACTCAATAATAATGGAATGTGAATTACAAAAGAATTGGGATAATTACAAAGTGATCAATCCTAATAAGAATATCAAAACCCTACGAAGGGTGGAGAAACCTAGGTTGCAAGAATAATTAATAATTAATTAATTATTGCATGCCTAAAGTTTAGCTTAAGTGAACTAGAGGTAAACAGGTGACTTAATAATTAAATCAACAATGATTTAATCAATAAGTGAATAAGGTGTCTTGATAATTAAATCAATAATGATTTAATTAATAAGTGAAAATACCTTTTTACTCTAACACCCCCCTTAAGATAAACTTAGGGAGAAGCTAAAAACCTAGAAACAACTATTGAAAGCAAGAAATGGGTCCCGACAACATGGCCTGATCAGGTACCCAAGTACAAAAAAATCTTTGTAAAGAGGAGAAAAGGAGAAAACCCAATGTGAAAAACCCCTCTCCGAAAAGAGATGAAAACTAGTGAAGGAATAAAGAAGCCTCCAACTAGAGAATGTCCCAGAAGAATAGGAACAAAGGATGAACATGTAGAACACCTCTGAAGAATGAAGCTGCAAACACTGTCAAAAAATAAATGTTGGAACCTCCACTATAATAGAACATGATCGTATGGAGAAGACTGTAAACAAAGCTTGAAGAGCTGATCAATCAAAGATGGAAGGATGCCTCAAAAACATGAATGAAAGAGTGTTCATATGGTAAATGATCCATCTCACCAAAATGCATAGGTGCCCAGCCACTGCATCTGCCTAGTACATAGGAACTAATACTTAATACATAGATCACTCCATCGAACCAAGGAAGCATTAGAACCAACAGAAGATACCCCCCTTAATGATGAGCAGGGAGAGGCATGACAAGTACATTGAATTAGACTGCCATGAATAACTGCATGATGAAGAACATACAAACACATATAAAGGATGGTGTCATGGAAGGATCACTCTCTTGACACACATCATGAGGATAATTTCATGGAAGGAACACTCACTTCACAAAAGTAGATGGCAAACAAAGAAAAAATCAACCCCCCCATGACACTTTATAATATAGTGCGAGTACAATCAAGCAAAAAATGTGCAGGATCTCAAGCATGCATCAGATGACACTTTATTTCAGTGTGTTTGCAAAAAAGAAATGTGACAAAAATAGATGCCTACAATATCCAGGAATGACAGAAAGCTATAGAAACATGAATAACAGCTAAAGAGAATTCATCCCATGCACAAAAAATGATCCCAGGACCTAAAACATCCAAAATACCCACCATATCGCAAAAATGAATAAAACATACCTAGAGAAGAATCTAGGTGTGAGAACCATGAAATAAGATAGAGCACTAAACCAGATTTCCATCGCCATGCGGAAGTCAAAAAATGGAGTCCAAATGAGCAACATATGGTTCCCAAAGTGCAAAACAGAACCCTGACTTTGACTGAAAAAAAACCCTACAAGATGGAAAAATCAGAAAATATAACCTCCATATTTTGATAGATCTTGGAAAGAGCTTTCCAACGATATAAGATAGGTCAAAATCTGATATTGTATGTGCAATATATGAGCAAAAAACCACAAGGTTCTCATTATGAAAAAAGGGCAATTTGTATGATGGGTTGGTGGCCGTCAAATTTAACCCAGATCTCAGACCTACAATAGCTGACATCAGCGGCATAGAAATTGAGGTGGTTTTAAAACTAAGGTGGATTTTTGCCTTGAAAAGTGTGCCAAGGTTCATGCATGCAAAAATAGGGCCCAAATTTTAACTTTGTCCAAATTAGACGTGCCTTATATGAAAATAAGGGTTTTGGGGCATTTCAGACAGGATCGTGAGGTCAGTTTGTGCCCACAATGCTCCAAAAAATATCTCCACCCCAAATCCATGCAACTTTTCACATAATACCTCTTAAAAAAATAGATCTGAAGGGCAAGACCAAAAAACTATCATGAAGAGAACATGGGAATGAAAGGGCGGAGCTCTGATACCATATTGGAGTTGATGAAAAACTATCAACCCTACAGCTCCCAAGAATCACCTGCATGCAAACACCTGTCACAGAAAGAGAGAAGCAAAAGTTATGGAGGCCAGAAACAACAGATTTGTGGAAGAGGAAACATCTCCAATTGATTCAATAATAATGGAATGTGAATTACAAAAGAATTGGGATGATTAAAAAGTGATCAATCCTAATAAAGGAGATCAAAACCCTAAGAAAGGTGGAGAAACCTAGGTTGCATGAATAATTAATAAAGAATTAATTATTGCATGCCTAAAGTTTAGCTTAAGTGAACTAGAGATAAAAATGTGACTTAATAATTAAATCAATAATAATTTAATTAATAAGTGAATAAGGTGTCTTAATAATTAAATCGATAATGATTTAATTAATAAGTGAGAATACCTTTTTACTCTAACAGTGTCTCCATTTTTTACTTTTGTGACAGGTATTTTGCATATAGTGGATCTTGGTGATTGAATTCTAACATGGTATCAGAGCCTTGTTGTTGTAGCCCGTTCTTAGGTTTTTTGAAGATTTTCTCGAGCTTTGAGGGTTTCAAGTTTTTAGAGTTTTTTGTATGGATTTGGAGGGGAGCAATTTTTTGGAGCACTTTGGGCACAAACTGACCCCACGGATGTGCTCAAAAGGCTCAAAAACCCATATTTCCATATAAGGCACGACCAATTTTGACACAATTGAATTTTGAGGCAAAAAAATTGCTTGTATCGCCCTATTCTTGGCACGATTTGCGAGGCGGGTGAAATAAAAAATTTAAAAAAAATGGAAATTTCCTTGTCGAATTTTGAAGAAAAAAAATCCATTTTTGGGGGTTTTGCATGTGTTTTTTAAGCAAATAAAAAAGATTTTTTTATTTTGGTGGGGTTGTACCCCACCCAACTGCCACGACAGGCGGTGGGGCCTCCCCCCAAGGAGGTTGCGCAAGCCCCAATGAGGTTGTGGGCCCCAAGGTGGCTGCGTAGGCCCCAATGAGGTTGCAGGCTCCTAGGTGGTCGCATAGGCCCACAAGGAGGTCACGCTGGCCCCAAGGGACCGCGCAAGCCCCAAGGGAGCCACAGGCCCCTTCAATCTTTTTTTTAATTTATTTTAAAAAATTAAAAAATATAATTTTATTTTTTTTTTCTAAAAAAACACCATTTTTTAAAAAAAAAATTATTTATTTTTTTCAACAAAAAAAATAAATTTCTTTTTTCTGCCAAATTTGGAGGCAACGCTAGTTTGAGGAAATCGACAGTTTAGTGGGGCTTCGCTATATTTAGCAGAGGTTCTTGGGGTTCTTCCTATTTTTTACCTCTTATCAGTTTTTTGCTCATATCTTGAGAAAATGGAAACATTTTTTGCCAAACGAGATATTGTCGGAAAGCTAATTTCAAGCCTGACCTGATTTTCTAGGATTAGTTTTCTGATTTTTCGATCTTGCAAGGTTTTTTTCAGTCAAATTCAGGGTTCCATTTTGCACTTTGGTCGTCATATCTTTCTCCTCTAGACTCTATTTTTTGACTTCCACATGTCATTGGAAAGCTAGTTTTATTCTCCTTCTTGTATGAGTCTCATCGTCAGAATCTGCTCCAGGTATATTTTATTCATTTTTTTGTTTTCTTGCAATCTGGTGGATATCTTGGATGTTTTAGGTCCTGGGATCATTTTCCTTGCATGGGATGACTCTTTTATATTTGTTACATATGTTATTAAGCTTTATGTCATTTCTGAGCATTATAGACATCTTTCTGTGGTATTTCTTTTTGCAAACGCACTAAGATAAAGTGTCATATGATGCATGCTTGGGATCTTGGACATTTTTATGTATGTTTGTACTCGCACTACATTATAAAGTATCATGGGGGGTTTGATTTACCTTTTCAAGTCAATTTTCATTCCATGACATTAGCCTCATGATATGTGTCAAGAGAGTGTTTCCTCCACAACACCATCCTTTATATGTGCTTGTACTTTCTATTGCACTTTTTATATTCCTGATTCTTCATCATGAAGTTATTCTTGGCAGTCTAGTTCAGTGTACCTGTCATGCCTCTCCCTACTCAACATTATGGGGGTATCTCCTATTGGTTCTAATGCTTCCTTGGTTCAATGGAGTGATCTATGTATTAAGTATTTGTTCCTACGTACTAGGCGAATGCAGTGGCTGGGTCCCTATGCATTTCATCGAGATGAATCATTTACCATATGGACACTTTTTCATTCATATTTTGGAGGCATCCTTCCATCTTCAATTGATCAACTCTTCAGGCTTTGTTTACAGTATTCTCTACCTGATCATGTTCTATTACAGTGGAGGTTTCAACAGTTATTCTTCGACAGTGTTTGCGGCTTCATGCTTCAATGATGTTCTTCATGTTCTTCCTTTGTTCCTATCTTCTAGGAAATTCTCTATTTTAGAGGCTTCTTCAATCCTTCACTAGTCTTCATCTCTTTTTGGAGAGGGGTTTTTCCCACTGGGTTTTCCCATTTTCTCCTCTTTACAGAGATTTTTTGTACTTGGGTACCTGATCAGGCCTTGTTGTCAGGACCCATTTTCCTTCTTTTAGTATTTCTTTCTAGGTTTTTAGCTTCTCCCTAAGTTTTTATTAAGGGGGTGTTAGAGTAAAAAAGTATTTTCACTTATTAATTAAATCATTATTGATTTAATTATTAAGTCACTTTTTTATCTCTAGTTCACTTAAGCTAAATTTTAGGCATATAATAATTAATTCTATTATTAATTATTATCATGCAACCTAGGCTTCTCCACCTTCTAATGTTCAATCTCCTTTATAAGGATTGATCTATTTGTAATTATTAATTCTTTTGTAATTCTCTTTATTCTCTCTCTGAGTGAATATTTCATCTTTCAGATCATTATGAGTTGTGTCTCCATTCTTTACTTTTGTGACGAGTATTTTGCATACAGTGGATCTTGGTGATTGAATTCTTCGAATTCTAACTCTGTGTGTGTGTGTGTGTGTGTGTGTGTGTGTGTGTGTGTGTGTGTGTGTGTGTGTGTGTTTATCTATTTATTTTTAGGTATATGTAAATACATACATGAATATAAGGCTTTCTCTCTTTAAAATGGTTTTTTCATTTATCAATTGTACAGAATGAAAGATTAGTAAACATGAGGAGCAACAATGTTATTTTGATGATTTCTTTAATTGTTAATGTGAAAGAGTAACATTTTATTTTACAACTATAAACACACAATTTGATACGTATATATCTGTACTAATATACATATATTACTGTGTAAGTAATAAAAAGGGTTGTTACAATTTTATTATGAATAAAGATGCACGATAAATTTGTTCTTATGACTAGTTAAAGTAGCAAATATATGTATATATTCAAAGATTCAATTGTAACAATGAATCCATAGTTATATTCTTTTTTATTTTATTTTTTGATTAATGTTAAAACAAATTTTGAAGGGGGCTCTAAGGCCCTTTACATCAAAATGTTGCTTGAAAGCAAAACATTAGCCAACTGACAACCAATCAATAACAAAACAATAAGAGGCAAAATCGAGATGAGGAACTAGGAAATACTACTATAACTCCTTCATGATATGATAAGTTGTTGGCATATTGACATGATTGGATGTGTTTTCATTAATGTCAACACATCAGAGGAATTAATTAGAAGATCTATTTGTTTATTGCTACCTTAACTGTTGTGGGTCAGCCAATGGAAAAGGATGTTCATAGGTCTAGTGAGATTTAGATATTGCATTTATGAGGTTGTGCACGTGGGAGATGGTTGAAGAAGTTACGTACTTAGTTCACTCTAAGTTTTAAAGGATATCATGAATATTTTAGCATTATTCAAGGTCAAAATTGGTGATTGGCAGACAAAGTGACAAACAGTGTTTACGGGAAGATAGAAAGAGATTTTGAGTGCACAATCAAGTTAGAATTTCATGGAGTGAACCTAGGCGTATGTTTGGGAAATACTCAAGTGTCTTCAGCGTAAAGAGTTTTTACTTTAGAGGTCTGCATGGAATATTTTAATTATCTCAGATACTTGTTGACAATGTTCTTTAGGTTCAATGAAAAGGGGATGGGAAATCCAATGGCTATGGTGGATTCGTGTGTTTGAGTGTTTATCATGATGTTATAGAATTTTTTTGAAGTGCGTGCTTGATGAGTTGGCAATACACATTGATCAGAAGGATCATATTAGTGGAATTTTTAGTCAATAATAATATAAAAATTATTATCTTTTGTTCTTGGCCAACTTAGTTGGTAAATCATATTGTGCAAGTGCTAAATCCTGAAATCTGGGAGATTTATGATCTTGAGGTGATTGATATAGGTCGTGGCTATGATTTGACAGCCAAATATGGATTTGAAACATGAGATTTGGCGTGTTGATTTGAATAAATGGTGAATTAGGTTTTATCGACCTAGTTCTTGATATAGGATGAAGAATTAGGGAAAAGTATGGGTGTGGATCATGGATGTGGAAGCTAGAGGTTGTTAGCAGAGCAAGAGCCTAATTCAGTGTGGATCAAAAGTGTTTCAACAAGGGGTTGAATAGAGATCATCATTGTGATATATTGGAGCTATATCATACATGAGGTAAATGTCATTTCCATAGTTCACAAAATCTTAGATCACTATAGTGATCGAATTCTGGCAGTGAGTCTTCCTTGGGGTTGTAGCCTAAGGATTTTTATTTGAGAAGTGCACTCTAGTAAGTGAGCATGAATGCATGTGCATTCGCCTTATAATAGATTTATACTTCTAACAATGTATTTAATTATTGTGGGTAATCAACCCCATTGTGTTTTTCCCCTAACAAGGTTTCCATGATAAAAATCTTGTGTCAAATTGTGTGGATGTGATTCTAATTTGTGGATGTGTGCATATTTTATTTTCAAGTAATCTAATCCAAATTTAGGGTATTTAAGTTTAATGGTTTTAATAACTTAGGGCTTGAAGTTTGAAGTTGTGGGAACAACTAATTCACGCCCCCCCCCCCCTTAGTTGTTCACTTCCATATTATCAACAATTGGTTTCAGAGCCTGGTCCCTTGAAGGAAGACTAAAAACTTGATAGAGATCTGATATGGAAACTTACAAGGGCATTCCAAGGTTTGAAGGAAAAAACTAACCTATATGGAAAGGTCAGATGATCACTCATCTAAGATGCATTTAAGAATATTACTGGACCATCACAAAGAACTCCTACACTACTGCAAATCTATCTACAGATACACTAGATGAAAAGAAGTAGTTTGAGTTTAACTTCAAAGAAAAAGAAGCATTGTTAAGTGCCCTATTAAATATAGAGTACACAAATGTGATGGAATAAGAGACTTCTCATAAGATTTGGACAAAGCTATAAATTGTTCATGGAGGAGATGCATGTGTCAACCAAGCCAAGTTACAAAGCTTGAAATGAAGATATGAATCCCTGAGAATGTATGGGGATGAGAACATCAACTCTTACATGTTGAATATAAATAAATTAGTCAAGAAAATCAGATGTGTTGGTGGTGTATTGGATGAAGGAGAGGTCATTTCAAAGGTATTGAGATCTTTTTCCCCTTCTTACAAAAGAAAAATTGCTTCTATTGAATAAATCATAATTGTTGTTGTTGTGACAAGAGATACATTGGTTGGTAAGTTATCTTCTTTTGAAATGAGTGATTTTGGTGGTTATTTACCCAAAGTTGAATGATCTTTCAAGACTATAATATCAAGAAGAGACATGCATAGATCAGATCAAGGTGAAGGATCTACAACAAGAGTTTCAAGATTTGAAAAGGAGATGAGAGATTAAATAAGAAGAAAAAGAGCTTCACAAATTAGAAGCACTAGTTGCAAGGAGCCCATCAAAAGGATTTGGTAAGTACAAAGGGAAAATAACTTTTAAATATTTTTGTTGTAAGAATATGAGACACTATGCCTCTAGATGTCTGGAGAGATTTCCTAAGTATAAGCCTGATAAGTTCAAAGATGAGAAAAAGTATTATTATGCTATTAATGATGGAGTCACAAATGTTGAATCTGATAATGTTAAGAGTGATGATGAACTTGTGTTTGTTTTAATTCAAGAGAATGAAAATAAGTTTACAAATCTTATGACAAGTATTTTTGTTACAAATCTTATTGAAGATCGCATGTCTAATGTTTCTATTAGTAGTATGATTAAGGATGGAATCTCAAATACTCAAGATGAAGAAAAAACCCTAACTACTCAGGATGTCAAGGAAGATAAATGGATTATTGATAGTGGCTACTCACATCAAATAACCGATGATATGAATATACTTGTGGAATATGAGAAGTATGAAAGTGGTACTATCAAGAGGGGAGATAAATCTGAAGGTGAAAATTCTATGATTAATACTTCTGTTAAAAATGTTGCAAAAGATATTATGACTGATGTTCATGATGATTGTTCTATTGAGAGGACCAATACTAGTGATACTTCTTCTAGTAATATTTTTGCATGTAGTAATGTTGAAGAGAATACCCTTGAGAACTCTATAAGTTGTTCTATTGAAGAAGATAAATTCTTAGTCACACAATTGGATAGGAAGAATGATTGGTTAATAGATAGCGGATGTTCACATCATATGACTGGTTACATAAGCAAGTTTTTGAAATATGAAGAATGTGATGGCAGAGTTAGATGGGGTGACAATAGTGGAGGAAAGATAAAAGGTAAAGGTACCATTTCCTTAAATGGTAAGGATACAACTAATGATGTTCTATATGTGAAAGGATTAAAGCACAAACTTCTTAGCGTTGGAAAGATAATGGACAAAGGATATGGATTATACTTCAAGGATAAAAATGTAGAATTGTCAATGACTGTGGAGTAGAAATTGAATTAGGGTCTAAGAGAAATAAAAATGTTCTCCATCTAAATAATTAAAGAGAAAGATACTTGATTACACAGATTGAAGAAGGACAAACCTAATCATACAAGGATGAATAATATGTTAGTATCAATCAAGGATTGCTATAATAAGATTAGAATCACATAACAAGTGTCTTGATGAAGACTGATGATGATGATACAAACAAAGGAGAAGGAACATCACAAGAGTCACAAGTGAAGGAAATAACATCAAGGTATGATAATTTGAATCACTCTAATGGAAGTTGTTTAACTACTCAATTTAGTGAAGGTCGGTTTGGTTCTTGAAAAAGTAACTTAGATGAACAAAGTATTGGAATACATCATGGAATACAAACTTTTGTTGAGAATAAAATTCACAATATGACAGTGAGATATATAATTAAAGAAGGAAAGGAGCAACAAGGATAAATTAATCAAGGAAGAAAAATCTGCAAGTCGTGATAAGATTCACAATCAGAGAAGCTTGATGACAAACATTTTTTGAACAATAGAATTCTAGGATCAATTTAAAGAACCTCCAAGATAGAGCATCGGGAGAACAAAAAGAGCATTATGGAAGATCAGATTTTCTTGATTTCTAAGATTGAGATTAGAAAAGTATGCAAAGCTTGCACGAATTATCAATGGGTTAGATCCATGGAAGAAGAGCTTATAATTGCAAATGAGTACATAAGGAAAAGCTCAAGATCAGTTTGGCTAAGCTTGAAGCACTATTAATGTAGATAAGGTAAATAGAAAACAATGGTATTGGATTAGAGAAAGGAGAATGCTTCAAATCCAACAAGGACAAGTCTAAATCAGAGAAGAAGAAAAAGAAAAGAACTCGACGAAGGAGTCCAAACATAAAAATTTTGGGGGTAAGTATCTTGCTTGCAATACTTTTGAACACAAAGAAGTGGATTGTAGAAAATGATATCTATATTTTAATTACAAAACGGATGATCATGATCTGAGTATATGTAGTAGTATGAGGAAGAAGATTGGTACTATTAATAGAGAAAAAGTCAGATGTTTTGCATGCAAGAAACTTAGTCACATTGCTAGGGAATGTACCACAAAGAAGAAATAAAAGAATGGGCAGAATATTGTACCATAGATCAAATGCAATATACCTAAACTTACTAATGAAAAATTGTCGAGGCAAAAGGTGACACTAAAGGACCAAACAAGAAAATGCAAAAGAATGGTCAGAGCAGAAAGAAAGAAGAAGATAGGAGGGACAAACATGATAAGAGGAATGCAAAAGGAAAAATAAAAGTGAAAGAAGACAAGGAAAAAAATCACAAGAAGAGGACAAGAAGAAAGAAGAACAAGGCTACTATATAAATGGATCTACTTCTGTAAATCTCAAAGGCAAGTTAAGAGGACTTGCTCTTCCTAAACAAAACTAAGATGCAAAAGAATGCATCAATCCAGAGGATTTCATGAGATATCATTCAATCTAGATTGATGTATGGAGAATGCTACTCAGGGGGAGTAGTAAGCATGGTAAATAAATTGGTTAGATCCAAAATTGAGTGTTTGTAGAGAGCCACAAGGAATCACAGAATTAAGTGAGTTAAGTCTTTGATGTTTGACCAATAGTTGGATGTGTTTAGTGGATCAGAGATGTGTGTGCAAGAAGGAAAGATGATCTTGACAAGATAACACAAGAAGAGAAGGACAAGGAAGAAAACATTTATATGAAAAAGAAAATTGTATAAGAGCAGATGATACACCTTTGGTATTGATGTCAAAGGGGGAGAAAGTGAATAGATGTGAAAAACAATCACGTGTGAAGAACAAGTGAAAAAAAGAAGAGAAGATGTGGAAAAGAAGTAGATGTGAAATTAGTAAAGATTAGATTAGAAGAGTTTGAAGATTAGAGGAGAAGATAAGAAAGAGAAGGTGTAAAGAGAAAGTTCATATACTTGCATATAATAAAGAAGTTATCTAAGAAGAGTGGTGTGTATCTAAGGGGGAAAAACTGATGGAGAGAAGAGCATATAATCATAATGGAACAAAGGGAAGCAGAGAACAGTTAGAGAGACTCTGAAGGATAATGATGAATTATGGATATTGCTAGTAGTATTGTTAATTATCTTTCTAGAAGTGAGATTGTTGGTTTATGATTACATTAGTTATTTTTCACATTTCATGTTTCCATCAATGCCAAGGGGGAGATTATTGGCATATTGGCATGATTGGATGTGTTTTTGTTGATGTCAACAAATCAAAGGAATTGATCAAAAGATTTATTTTTTTGTTGCTAACTTAACTGTTGCAGGTTAGCCAGTGGAATGAGATGTTCAGAGGTCTAGTGAGAATCAGTGATTACATATATGAGGTTGCGCACATGGGAGATTGTTGAAGAAGGTCGCTACTTAGTTCACTCCAAGTTTTAGAGGATATCATGAAGATTTGTGCATGATTCAAGGTTAGAATTGGTGACTGGAAGACAAAGTGACAGAAAGTGTTGACAGGAAGACAACAAGAGGTTCAGTTTGAACAATCAACTTAGAATTTCATGGAGAAAACCCAGGAGTATGTTTGGGACATACTCAAGTGTCTTCAACTTACAAGGTTTGTACTTCAGAGGTCTACATGACATATTTTTATTGTCTTAGAGACTTGTTGACAGTGTTCTTTAGGTTCAATGAAAAGGGGTTTGTAAATCCAATGGCTATGGTGGATTTGTGTGTTTGAGTGTTTATCATTATGCTATAGGATGTTCTTGAAGTGTGTTCTTAATGAGTTGGTGATACACATGGATCAGAATGATTAGATTGGTGGAATTTTTGGTAAATAATACTACTTTTATTATTAAATTTAAATGTTCTTGGCCAACCTAATTGGTAAATCGTGTTGCGCAAGTGCTAAATCATGAAATCTAGGAGATTTATGATTTCAAGGTGGTTGATATAGGTCATGGTTGTGATTTGACGATTAAAGATGGATTCGAAACATGAGATTTGGCACGTTGATTTGAAGAAATGGTGAATTATGTTTTGTAAGCCTAGTTCTTGATATAAGATGAAGAATTAGGGCACAATCTGGGTGCAGATCATGGATGTGGAAGTTAGATGTTGCTAGCAGAGAAAGGGTTTGTTTTAGTGGGGATTAGAAGTGTTTCAACAAGGGGCTGAACAAATATATGCATTATGCTACATTGGAGCTATATCAGACATGAGATAGATGTCATTTCCATAGTTCACAAAATCTCAAATCATTATAGTGGTCAAATTGTAAGGCAGTGAGCCTTCCTCAGGGTTGTAGATCGAGGCTTTTCATTTGAGAAGTGAGCTCTAGGAAATGAGCCTGGATACATGTGCATTTTTGATATATTGTAATAGGTTTATACTTCTAACAAGGTATTTACTTAGTATGGGTAATCAACCCCACTGTGGTTTTTCCCCTAACAGGGTTTCCACGATAAAAATCTTGTGTCAAATTGTGTGGATGTGATTTCTATTTGTGGATGCATGCATATTTAATTTTCAAGTAATCATATTAAAATTTAGGGTATTAAAGTTTTAGAAGGGTTTTAAGGAATAAGGGCTTGAAGTTTGAAGTTTTGGGAACTAATTCCCCCCACCCCCTCTTAGTTTTTCACTACCATATTATCAATAGAAGCTTCAATATCTTTTTGGATTAGGTGATCATGAAGATTGACCATCTTGTAAATATATTTACTTGATCCTCCACAAGTTTGGAATGACTACGAGTTATAATGGATTGCCCTTGCAACTAGGAAGTAGTCTTTGTACCTTTATCTTTACTAGCATCATAACTAGCAACATCACCTTTTTTAACTTTACCACCATCACTCGTGTCAATACTAATGATAATACCTTTCTTCTCTCATTCCACGACCTCCAGGTTTATAACTTGATCATTGAGAATTTGGATTCCTTTTGCACTATTTCATATGGCCATTTAGTTAACTTTAACCATAGTTTCAAATTTTTATGCACTTTGTGGATGGTTCCCTCAAGTTTTTAAACTCTTCCTTTATAATCATTTCTCAAAATATTAATGTCCATAGTAGCTTTCTCCAAAATGGACAATATTTTGGATCTTTCATCCTTTCTCTTCTCATTATCCACCTTGCCTTCAACTCTCTTTAGTCTAGTTTGAAGATCCTGCAATCTTTCTTTAACAAGGTTAATCTCAATATTAAACCATTTAGACAGTCTAGAATGGCCCATAGCTCCATCTTTGGCAAGACTAATGACCTGAACAATGTGGTCCTTTTTATTGCCACAACTATAAATATCATCCTCCACCAACTCATGATGCTCATTGAGATGATTAGCATCAAAATCCTCCATTTCAACCTTACCATTATCCCTATCAAGATCCTTATCCTCATCAAACAATTTATTTTCCTTTAAAAATCTCCTTACTTTTCTCTTCAACCACATTCTTAACCTTATTGAAAACTTTGTCTTTGCCTTTGCCAAGGTCATATTTTCTCTTTGCAGGGTAAGAGTACAAACCTGTGTCACACTTTTACAAAGGAAGAGGACCACGACATGCAAAACTGTTAAACTTTAATGACATAAAAGTGGCATTTGTGTTTAGAATTTGAAAATGATGTAAACTAATGAAACATGTAAAATTGGATTTAGTTTATGTCTATAATTTTTTAAATTTTTTTTGAATAACATTAACCTAGTTTTTCAATTTTTGAAGTCCATTTTTTAATTGCTCAAAAAATGCTGAAAATGTAGGGTCTAGTTCCCTCCAACTAAATATATGCAAATAATCTTTTTTTCCTGTGATTTCAAAATATGTTTTAGATGACATGTACAGCTAGTGCATAAAAAAAGAAAGATTGCTTTTCGGTATATAATTTGCTTGTATAACTATTCAAAGTCAGAGTTACCCGAAATTAACAGGTTTTTTTCTCCCTCCACATTTGCCCTAGCAAATCTAAACCAAATACAAAAAAATTACATATTCTTGAAGAGGACTCTCTCCTCTAGTGTTAAATATAACTTGTAAATTTTTCTTACATGATTTTCTATTTTTTTTAATTTTTTCAAACGAGCGTGTTCTTCAATGTTAAAATACATACTTGGAGTTTTTTCAAATTATAATATATTATATGTAATCAAAACACAATAAAAACTATATGACCGTAATCTAGACTTTGAGCTCTACAAAAGGGTATATTTAGATTTTAAATGGTTGAATTTTGATGAAGAAATCAGTTGTCTAAGTGATAAATTCTGTAATTTTGAAATTTTTGCCTATTTGGCTGTCACATAGGATGCCACATAGATAGTTTCGGCCGGAGCTGGTTCGGCCAAAACTGGTTCAGCCAAACCAGTTCCGACCGAACCCCCCTAAATAAATATGTGTCAATTCTTCATCGATAGAACATAGTTGACTTATATTTACTCATGAATTTTCGGCCGAAACTCATTTGCCACATTGACACCACATGGTGCCACGTTTGTGCCACATATGTATGGCCAAAAATATTTTGGCCAAAACAGCTTCGGCCGGAACTACGAGAATGGTCCTCAAGTGCAACACAGCTTCTCTTCAACCACATTCTTAACCTTATTGAAAACTTTGTCTTTGCCTTTGCCAAGGTCATATTTTCTCTTTGCAACCTATACTATTTTAGCTACCCATAGAATTTTAAGGGGCATTTTCATGCAACGCCCTTGTTCAAATTTAGAAAGAAGAATAACTCATAGGAATTGTCAACCTCGTTATTGATTTGGAGTAGGACATTGCATTGATCAGGGAACCAGTAAGAAACCCATTAAACCTGTCAAATCTTGTCTTTAACTTCTCTAAGGCCTATGAAGGGTGGGAGGGAATTTAGGTTTGGTCTTGTGGGAACTAACTATAGTTGTTTCCCATACTATTTTAAGGGGTTCCAAAGGTATAAATAGTAGGACATCCAGCCAAATCTAAATTATAGGTTCGCTATCTAGAGTTCCTCTCAGAGGAATGAAGTCAATAAGAAGCTGACGCAATTTCTCTTCTTTTGGTTGTGTGGGAGGCCCTTAGTTTATGAGTAGTAGAATTATACTCATCCTCATCTTCACCAGTTTAAGAGCCTTGAGACCAATAAATTTGGGCTTTGGTGTATTTTTAGGGATTTTCTTAGGGGAAGTATGTTCAAATTCCCCTTCTTCTCCACCAACAACCCACTTTCTTCATCAACTGAGGCCTTATTCTTTAAATCAATGCTCATGTTCAAATAAAGGATCCAAACATGCTTGTAAATCTTATGGGACTTACTCTATTTAGGCTCAACTGGCATAGAGATAAAATTTGCATATTCCATAATTAACAAGATTAAATCCTCTTGTAATACATGGAACCTAACATTCTTTGTATGATCTCTAATCCCAACTTCCAAAGATGACACCAAATAGAAAGGAAACAAAATGTAGCTTGCTAAGAGGTTCTAATAAAGTATAGAGTCAAATTTGAATTTATAAGCTAAATCCTTGTTAAAAGCAGATTGAGGACATGGTTAAACTATAGGTTTTAGGTAAAGTTGTTTAATTAAAACACCAAGTCTTCTATGTTTGTAAGTTGCAACGATATTCACGAAGTCATGAGTTCGTGAAGGGTGATATGATTCACATGTATTATAACCAATTAAGAGTTATTATATCTTATAATGTGAGACTTATGTAAATACTCTTTTGTTATCATAAAGACATGTGAACATGTGGCAGTAGCCTAGAATTCATAAAATGTGAGAACACATTATGAGAGTTCCTTGCCAATATTGTTAATGGAATAGATAAGTTGGTTACTGACTAAAAGAATTATTTCAGTTGAGTCTAAACCTACATGAAAGTTAGATGAGTGAATAGTCTTAAGTTAAGTAGTTGTAGTTCTAGATGATTGTAGTAATCCAAGTCGAGTAGAGGTGTATGAACATATGACAACAATTTCTTTAGAAGCGTCATTATTATGAAACATTGACCAAAAAGATGCAATATTTGTTCGCTTGCATCCAATCGATTCATAGTGTTCTAGAGTGCATAATCTAGTCAGAATAAACATACATGGGTAGAAGTTTATCTATAGTTGTATGTTCTATTGGGTTATGTAGGGTACAATACTAGGACTTAGATGACATTCCTTGATCGTTCCTTTGTCTATGCCCTCATGAAGTGTAGGGCCACTTCTAATTGGAAGGTGTGTAGGGGATCATCAATCTATGGTTGGAGGAAAAGCACTTGAGTGATGCTCTCCCTCCTACAAATGACTCATTGAGACTTGTGATACAAAATATAATTCTAGACACAATGGCTTTTTAACACTGCATTCTCTATTTTTAAACACTTTTTTTTAAGGAAGGTACATAAGTACTTAAAAGGAAAAGAATGATGTTTATTTCCTTGATTGAAAAGTTATATGTTAGTCCATTATATCAAATGCTAAGATTCCCCCCTTCCACACACACACTCTTTGTATTTTTAAACATTTTGGTTTAAATAAGTACTCTCAAGGAAAAGAATGATGTTTATTTCCTTGATTGAAAAGTTATATG
>MU227763.1:494442-527207 GCA_018584345.1 Thuja plicata
TATATATATATTTGTGTGTGTACACACACCCACCACCTTGATCTAAATAATTTTTAAATTTATTATTTATATTTGTTTAATAAACTTAAACTTATGTCAAAGAAAGGAAAGGAGCTTTTATAGTCCACTATATCAATTATGTGTTTTGGGTCTACATATGGTAACAATAATATGGAACTACTTCGTACTCCTTGTGAGAGACATCTAACTATGCTACAAATGAGGCACACATACCTTATCCCTTGCGAAATTTAAACTTTTGACCTCTCCTTCAAGAACACAAATTCTCCACAACTAAACCAACTTAGACTATGTAAAAGAAATCTTACAAACCCTTTACAAACAACTCTCTATCATTCACTTCTTATGACCCAAAAAAAATTAAATAAAACCAATTTATCCTCACAAGACACTCAAAATGAAATCTAGGACAACCACCCTACCAAACAACCTTGTCCCCCAACCTAACAGAAACCAGTAAGCTCCTTTCACACTCATTGTAAATGTTTTGCGAATGACAACTACCTATAATTGCAAATCCTTTCCCTCCAAAAGATATGTCCTCTCTAACATGATCATACCAACTAGGTAACTAGGTGACATATCCAAGATTGCGATATAACCAAAAGCATTCAAACTTTCACTAATATGATTAGACTGCAATTAGTACCTATAGCAAGTTTAAAACCACGAAAAACAAAAACTAAGTACAAAGAAGATGAGAAAGTGGATCTGGAGGCTGGTTGGAATCCCAAATCCTCCACCATTCCCTGTCCCTTGTGATTACCAATTCTATGATATGCTCCATGAACCCATTGTCCATAGGTAGTCAACTTCCCTCCCGTTCATTACAAAGAGTAGGCCAAAGATACCCTTACTATTCATTCATTTTTTAATTTTAAAAATTGAACATGCTCATAATATCCTCCACTTGTCTATGCACTAGGCCAAATATATGTTAACTGTTCAATAACTATTTTAAATTTTACATGGTCATTATACTTCCCATTACCCGATTTAAAGATCCTTCCCCATGATAGAACTTAATGATTAACTATGCAAGCAACAAATATCAGAAGAATTGAAGGGCAAACATAGTATATGTGTTTCGTTTGAATGTTAAGGAATATGGTTGTGGGGTAGCAGTTGAAGAAAGAAGACTTAGGCAGCCATAGAGAGGGTGAGGGAGAAGATAGAAACATATTTTCGAGTATCTGAGTTTTGATTATACGATCTATGGGTAAAATTAATTTTAATTCTTAGATTATTAAGCATGGGAATTGTGGGGGACTATGAACTTTTCGTCCATCATTTGCTTGAGCATGAATTTTGGGTCTGAATTTGTATTGGGGATATGAATTTTGGGTTTGAATTTGTATCGGGGATATGAATTTTAGGTTTATACTTGTGTTGGGTGTATAAATTTTGGGCCGGCCTTTGTGTTGGGTTTAGGAATTTTGGGTCTGTTTTTATTGTGTATATGACTTTTGGGTTTTCTGAGTAATCAGAGTATCAAGAAGATATGGCATTCAGGTCTGAGGATGATTATGACTATCTGTTCAAGGGAGTACTTATTGGGGACTCTGGTGTGGGGAAATCAAATCTGCTATCAAGGTTTACAAGGAATGAGTTCAATTTGGATTCTAAGTCCACTATTGGTGTGGAGTTCGCTACAAAGAGTGTTCAAGTTGATGGTAAATTGATCAAGGCACAAATATGGGACACAGCAGGTCAGGAGAGGTATGTATTTTCATTATTAATTTGCTTTGAGTTTTCTGTTGTTTGGGCTCTTTTGAGGGTATGGTATTGTTAAACAGGTACCGTGTATGTTTTTTTAAATGTTTTTCTTGTTTGGGTTCTTTTACGGGTATGATTTTGTTTCATAGAAGTACCCCTGTATGTTGCCTCCATTGATATTCTTCTTACAAAGACATTTCTCCAACTACCTGATGATTGCATGGATAAAAGCGTTACTTACCAAACAATAACTCTTTTGGCTTTCTGATCAATTTGTTAAATCCAATTTTTCATTACCAGATTTATCTTTATTATTTAGAATATGTCTATCTCATTGTACATCATGCATCTGTCCCTGATTGTAACCAGGATTTTGAAGGTTAAACACTTTTGATAGCAAGGTATTCCTGAATACGATTATATCTTTTTCTTCTATAATTCAATCAAGAACAAGATAGTTGTTGAATATGTTTTTTTTTCATGACTTTTGCAGGATATAATCCATCGCATATTTAATAAGCTATAAACACCCTGTGCTCCAATCTGTCTGACCCTTAAAAGAATATTGACATTCTGGCTATTGTCTTTTTCTGTTGCTATAAACTTATTAATCATATAAAAAGAAAACATACGTTTCATCTGTGCTTCGTTATTTTATTCTAAAAACTTCTTTTACTGGTCTTTTACTTTTCATGTTTCATATTGAAGGATATCGCCAGGCTAGTGTATGTTAATATTTTAATTAACAAAGTTGCCTTGCATCCTTTTGCATGGCCCTCTGCTTTCCTTCTGGAGTGAGTGATAATTTGAGTAAATGTAAGAAGGCAAATGCTTGCCACATGCACGTCTTTTAGCCTGTGTTTCTTTAACTAAATCTGAGTCATTAACTCACTGAGTTTTTCGATTGTCAGTAGTTTCTGGTGAGGCCTGTGATATTTAATATGTGGAACCCTATTTTGTTGTTGATGGAGCATTACGAAAGTAATATTTGCTGTTATTTGATCTGCCAGGTTATGGAATTTTCCATAATTTACCGGAACTTTTGTTTTTTGTCTAGCCTTTTTTATAAGCCTTTTGAAGTACAGATTTTCTACTCTGTCATTAGTTGGACATTCAATGGATATATATGCCATTAATTAAAACATTCTATGGATATTTATGCGGTTGAGTACATGGACGCTAAACTTTAACTTCACAATAACTTATCTATATCACAGTTCTTACAAACTCCGAAGCAACACATACAGATTGCCGTGGAGGATTTCTTCCCAAGTAGAAATAGGTCTCTTCTGATTGATCTATTTGTGAGTCCCAAAGGTGAAAGCACTTTGGAAATATATATAATCTGCTCTCTGCATCTGAAATGCCATTTTTAAGTTTCTAGAAACTTATTTTTTTATAGAGGATTTTTTATTGACAAAGATGGTTTAGCCATCCAATACATGAGCACAAGCCTTAGGTTGAACCTCTTTCGCTTAGAGCCAAGGATTGAGGGGTATCCATTCTACCAAATTTACCTGGGGCACGTTCTTGGTCCCATCCCTTATGATGTCAGAGCCTTGCATTCAACAAGACTGTATCCTTGGTGGACTCTTTAAGAACCTTTCAACTTCACCAGCAGACCAAGAACCCATTGATGCTTGTAGAAACATATAGCTTTGAAATTTACATAATTTTATAAGATAATATCATCTGCAACATTTTCCACTGTTTTTCTCATTTAGCACAATGTTAGCATGTGGTAAGTATTGTATGAATTTTGTTCTTTAATAGTCCTGTTGTACAGAGGATATGAAATCAGGTTTTCTTGTTTTTTAGATACAGAGCTATAACAAGTGCCTACTATCGAGGAGCTGTTGGGGCATTGCTTGTGTATGACATCACCCGACATGCAACTTTTGACAATGTTGAAAGATGGCTGAAAGAGCTAAGGGAACACAGTGATTCCAACATTGTGGTCATGCTTGTTGGTAACAAGTCAGACTTGCGCCACTTGAGAGCCGTTACTCCAGAGGAAGGTCAGGAACTTGCTGAAAGGGAAGGCCTTTACTTCATGGAAACATCAGCTCTGGAGAGTACAAACGTTGAAATTGCTTTTAAGCAGGTGTTGACTCAAATTTACAAAATCGTTAGCAAGAGGGCCCTTGAGGCAGGGGAGGCTGCGGCAGCAGTGCCTGGGAAGGGGCAGACAATAAGTGTTGATGAAGTATCGGCAACAAAGAAGACAGGATGTTGTTCAGCATAAGATTCTCACCACTTATCCACATCTTGATGCTAACATAAGAACACATGAAAGCTTAAATATGCATTTTGCAGATATGCTTGTACTATAAAAAAATTCATTGACAATGGAATGTGCATGGATTTTGAGATTCTTTTATAGATTTTAGTACTTAAACTTAGAGTAGGGATACACACAAGATTTCTAATTGACAAATTTTTCAGAATATGATTTAAGTCAGTCATGGCTTGAGTTCCTGTATAATTCATTATAAATTCTAATTTGAGTCCATTCATAAATCCAAAATTGAGGCATCATCTGAAACATATGATCCAAGTCCAGCAGCGTGATTTGTATACTTAATTATCCATTACTTGATTACCATTTCTTTTAACCCTAGATATTACATATTTTTTTAAGCCTTAAGAATTTTATTTCTTCTGTCCATGCATCTGTGCCTGTTTTCTAATCTAGCTTTATCAATTTTATTAGAAGTCTTGAAATATTGTGTTAGTACTTTCCAGAAGAGGTCTATGAGTCTACTTAATGCATTTTGTGTTTTTGAATATATTACTAAGTTATCTTAATACTTTGCATTTCGTTAAAATAGTTAGATGGACTCAAGTGAGAATGAGGAGAAATGCTTAAAATGTTGCGCCTTGCATTGAACAAATTTTATGACAATAACATTTACATGTTGCTTGATAGCAAGATTCCCAGGAGAATAACATGCATAACACTTGCAATGTCATTGAAATCCAGGAAACACCAGTGTTAAACTTTAAAAGTGCCTAAAGTGGTGCATGGGCAAGTTTGAAATGAATCTACTCTGCCATACACCAGTTATATAAGCCAATGGTTTTAATGACCTTAACCTTTGCAAGCGTAATGCACTCAATAAACTGTTGTAAGTTGAAACGCACAATGTATGCAGGTGGAGGGTATTTAGTAAACTTGATGATAAAGGGTCACAAGGATTAAACACATCCTTAATAGAATTGAGATGTGTCTACTAATCTTTTTCCTGGATTTCTTACTCGGTTTTGAGCTTTGGATATGTGCTGAATATTTCACACATAAATTTCTCTTCTCAAACCCTTAACATGAAAAGAAAGAAAAATATTTTTTCAATGTTCCAGTTTGCTTTATTTGCTAGCATGTTTTTCTTTGCTTATCATCTATGATGAGTGTCGATTGTAGCAGAGTGTATTCCTATTTCTGAAAGCATATCCTTTATGTGCTGAATAATTTTGCTAGTTTACTTTGACCTGCAGGATTATTGACTTTGCTTATTATTATTATAACAATCTGAGGAACTCTTGGTCATGAGTCCTGAAAACGGTTTTAGTCCAGGGATTTCTAGTTTGCTAGTATTTCAAAATATAATTCATACTTTCAAAATCACAATAAGATAGAGACAATTGTGAACTGAGGGCTTTTCTGTCGAGGGCTTTTCACACTTTCTGTTTGTTGGCTATCTATGGTCCTATAAGCTGTTTGGTCTCATAGAGGTTATAAAAAAATTGATCATTCATTCAATCATGAACCAAGACTTGATAGTTTGAAAGCCAGGGTCACACTACTGAACTCTTCATCAGATAAAAGCATGAAGCCAACCGACGTAATAATTATGTCTAAGATTTATGTTTTCTTCATAATGATGGGTCTAATAATAAGACTGAAATGTGCTACTCTTAACAGTCATGTAGGCTGAGGGTGTGCTGCTGCTGGTAATGTGCTTTAGTCTGGCACTTCTCGTGTTGGCTATGTCTATTGTTATGAGTCCGCGCCCTCGTTTTGACTGCTTTTTAATAAAAAACAGTCATGTAATCTTCCGAAAAGGCTGCTAACCCTTTTATTGACAAAGAAAGAAAAAGACTGCAACACTTAGCAAACAGTTAGCGCCTCGAACGAAGGAGCTGACCACAACAAACACCTTTTGAAAAGGAGCAAGAAATAGTCTAAACAACTGTAGATTCATGGCGGCTTAAAGTAAAAAATGCTCTAAAAAGCTTTGAAATTTTGCGAACTGATCTAGAAAAAATTGCAAATTGATGGTGTGAGCCTAAGGACTTTCCAATCAAGATGCACTTTAATAGTTGTTTAATTTGTACAGGTTGGAAATTTTGTATTTGGTACATATGGGTTTGAAATTTAAAATTTTGGGATTCAAATCCACTCTAATGTAGGAATAGTTCGAATTAGTTACAGTTGTATATTATGTGAACCGAGATATTTAAGGAATGTGATGGATTTTCATTTAGAAGTGAACAATATTATTCATCCGCTTCCATGCGAATAAACCGTTCTATATACTGGTTGAATCATTAAAGACCATCTAATTATCACGAATCTAAAAAATTTGATTGGTTAGATGTTGACATTTTAATAATCAATTATGCTAAACATTATTACTATAATTCTCAAGCTTAGAGATCATTCAACAAATTTAAGGGAACCAAATTTCATTTTTATCCTGTTTACATGCTTTGTGTGTAGATTAAAATTGTACCTCATCTCAATATAAAGATTTGTGGATCTAAGTAAATATGGCTGCAATAATTCTGTTTCCTTATCATTCCAAGCGTAGAGGTCATTAAACTTAAAGGCAATCTAATTTTATTTTTATCTATAGTTGGTTGTTTTGTATGTGCATATAAACTGGTTGGTTGTTTTGTATGTGCATATAAACTGGTTTGTAAATTCCAGTTAACAAGGAAATTTTCTCATATTTTTGTTAAGAAGTGTAATTGTAACTTCATTAGACAATCACCATCTATCATAATTTAGGGAATTACTAAACCTAAAGATGCAATTGAATAATAATAGCCCAACCTAATTCTATTGAATCCATAAAACCCATGGGTTTTAAATTGTTGAACCATGAGAATCCATGAAACTTTGTAGAGAAATTAGAGTTTATTTTATTGGTCACAACTAAGTTCATTGTTATAATAATGAATTAATGAGGTGCTTCAAAAGGTTTTCACTATTCAATTTCTAAAAAACACTTCTCATACATAAGCTTGTATATCTTGAATAATAAATTTTCCAACTTGTCTTCTATAAGAAAGTATCACCTCTATACTCATTGGTCAATTTGAAAAATAAATTGATATTATTTATAAAAATTATATAATTATTTAACTTCTTGAGTTATTAATCGTTACATATAAATGTAAAAAATTATTTTGATTAAATTGTAAATTTTAGTTTTACATTAAGATGCCATATTTGGAGACTAATTATAATTAAATATGAATCATATGATATAAATAGAAAGCACATTTATGGGTTGGATTGTAAGTGAATACAAGAGATTATATAAATATTACATCATCATTGTAGAAATATATAGCACGCCTACATATTGCTCTTGACCTTGGTTCATAATTATTAAATCAATCCATCCAAGGGTGCCCTATTGGCCCATTAGAATAGTAGGGAATAGTATAATAGTAGGGCCGCCTTTAGAATAGTAGGGCACCCGAATGCACCAGAGATAGATGAGGGATCGGAACCCAGCATGTACATTTCTCTCTGATCTGAAATAACTATGAGCTCTAAATACCTGAATGATTATAGTCGAGTTGCCCATCTATGAAAGCTCTTCATTCCATCCCACCAGATCCTGGGAAGGTAACGACTCAAGATGGACCTCAATGGGCGAGCCGAGCATGAGAGACTAAATGAACTTGTGAGTTGAGCTGGTCATGGAGAACTCAACCTTTTTCAATTTGATAAATACACAAAAGGTGCTTGAAAATATCACTTCATACACAAATTTAGATGCTAGAATTTAGTAAAAAAAGATTCATTCTACAAAATTGTGTCAAAGATCAACAAGTGCAAGTTTACATCAACACATCAAGTTCATTATTGATTTCACAAAAGTGAATCCAACAATTCACAATCAAATTTTTATAGACTGGGTAAAAAAGCATAAAATTTTAGCTTCTTGACAAATAGATTCATGACATCTACATCTACAATAAAAGCAATGTTAGAATGTGATGTTCATGCTATCATTGTTGTTTTCATTAATGATTGTCATTGATGTCAACATATCCTATGCTTAGATGTGGATTGGATGATTTAGTGATCTGGTAGAGTATGCTCTAGATGATGTGTCATAAAGATTTATCTTTAGTTGTGTTTGTACTAGTCCTATTTATCTTACAACATAATGTGGTTCATTTGTTTGGGTCCGCTCCTATCTGGAAAGTGGTCAGTGTGTTTTGGTTCAAGTATTTGCATTGTAACTTATAGATCCTATATGTTGGTTCTGAAGATTTCGGTGATGGTGTAGCGTGTTGTTGTGGGCAATGCATATTTTATTGAGCGAGGTGGTCCACGTTTCATTCCTTACCACCACGGGAATGCTTTAGTGTGACCTATTTCAAATTGCATTAGGATGACCTAGTTGGCATGACATGGTATAAGAGAGCGATGATTCTTTTTTTTGTGGTGTGCTTGTATACGAGCAATATACGAAGTGAATGTGAAACTGATAAAGGAAGATCTATGTATTGGTGTGTATGTGAGTTGATGCAACTGACAGCATATTGTAATATCATTTATGTGTTGTTGATTGTTGGTGATAGTGACTTCAGTGATGGATTCATTTTCATTTCTTATATTTTGGAAGTGAGCCTTTCTATTTTTGGGTAGTTAGCCCAACCGAAAATGAGTCTTGCCTGTAGTGAGAAAAACTGACAGTGAGCCCTTGTAAAAATTACCTTAACCAATGTCACCTTAATCAGTGTTCTTTTTCATGAGAATAAATTTATCTGTGGTTTTTTCCATCTTGTGTTTCCATTTAAATTCTGGTGTTCATGGTGTTTGATGTTTTGTGCCTTCATGTTCATATTTTTTATAAGTTTTTGATTGTTCTAAGTATTCACTAGATTAATTATGATTAGGAAATTATTTGATAATAAAAGATTCCCCCCCCTCTCAATTATTCAACCTGTTCAACAATTGATATCAGAGCTTTGGTTCCTTGGAGAGAGCTTAATCGCTTGAGTTAGATCTAATGGCACACAAATTGACTATCCCTATGTTTGATGGATCCGACTAGAATTAGTGGAATGTGTAGATGAGAGGATACATGATTTCTATCAGTTACACTACTTGGAAAGCTGTGGAGACGAGGTATGTTGCACCTCAAAATGACCCTACCTCTCAAAATTAAATTTTAGCCTATGAGGAGAATGAGAAAGCAAGGTATGCACTTTTTAATGCTTTATCAAAAACTGAGTTGACTAAGGTTATTTCATTGAATACTATTAGTGGTGTTTAGGAAAAGTTAAAGAGATCTATGAAGGAAATGATAGTCAAGTTATCTAAGAACCTAACAACTAAACATCAATATGAGAACCTGAGGATGGAAGAAGGAGAAGATATTGCAAGTTACTTTCAGAGGGTTGATAGTGTTGTGAATGAAGTCAAGAATCAAGGAGGTACTATTACTAATGAAGATGTGATGGAGAAAATTTTGATGACCTTACCAGAGAGCTACAATAACAAGATCTTGGATCTTGAGAAAGTTTATGATCCAAAGACGTTTACCAGATAATAGTTGTAGAACATATCTAAGACAACCTTTAAAGCTACAAAGAAAGAGGAAGATTCAGATGGGATGGAAGTGAACTTTGCAAGGAAGCTGATGAAAGGTACTAGAAAATACAAAGGTATTACTAGTACAAAAACAACAATATATGACTAAATAAACTACTAAAAATTGTATATAAACTAATTTTGGTCACGTGACCATGGGTAGTTTATTGCCAATAATTTATCTCGCGACCAAATTTATGACTAAACTATTTTAGTCATTGATTTGGTCATTTTTTTTTTAAGCCAAAGTGGGGTGTCCACCATATTTTATTAATAATCTAATTCAATAACTCCCCCGTGGAAGAACCAGTAAGAAACCCCGGGATCATTGTTATATACAAGTATATATTCGATAATATTCAGTTGCATATGCAGTTACATAAGATACCCCATAGGCACTTATACATTTTACAAAATTAGTCCATATACCGGGGAGTTCCAGTTATATGCTATGCACAAATTGACTACACATCTCAAACCTACTAATGAACCAGTGTTCCAATAAACTTACAACACGAAATTAGTCACTAGCTTAACATAAATTCGTCAAAATTTTAAAATCAGCACTGGAGCATTTATTCGATCATGTCCTCCGATCCCCAGCCCACATTCGAAGACTCAGTAGCACGCGGAGACCAACCCGAAGGTTCATTGGCAGCAACCACCACAAATTCTGATGTATCTAGATGCGAGGATTCTCCCTTAGGTGCTGATCCAGGAAGCCATCCAGGGACGCAAGTCGGAGCTTGAAAATAGGGCGCATCATGTTCAATATCATGTGTAGGTTGATCTCCCATCAAGGAGTCAGAACCTGTGCCCGAAGGATGAACGTTGAGGTCTGGCACCACTTCCATCATCCTTGTCAACTGTCCACAAAGATTAGGGCTTGAATGGAGCAGATTTTTTGACCGAGGTGGGGGAGAATTTGGGAATTCGAGAAGATCCAATAAAGAATTCACCTTAGTTTTAATTGAATCCACCATATGAAACCCTAGGCGTCGATTCATAGAGTGGAGGGTATTTTCTGCATACCTTGCGTCCTGTTTCTCCAAAGAAAGTTTTATGCTTACATAGACCAGCATGTAGTCATGATTTGTGAGCAGTTCATGGTGGGAAAATAAACCACCAACTTCATTGGTTTGGTCATTGATTGTTGTTAACTAGTCATTTATTTAGTCATGATAGTGATATATAGTCATTAATTTAGTCATTGATTATTGTTAACTAGTCATTTATTTAGTCATGATAGTCATTAATTTAGTCATATTTTTAGTCTTACTTTAGTCATATATTTAGTCCTTAATTTAATCATATATTTAGTCATTAATTTAGTCATATATTTAATCATATTAGGACACGATGGAATCGAACCGCCATCCTCCTACTTGTAAAGAACGTGTTCTTCAATTGAGCTAGTACCCTTTAAAGAATAAGAGTTGCGCGCAGCTGGAGTCCCTACCATTTGCAATGTTGTTTTGTGTGTCTTGTTTAGTATATAATTCTGATACAACAAAAAAAGGAACATGTCACTCTAGACTAGTAAACATAGGGCATATCATGCTAGACTAGAAATAACATAAACTGAAATATATTTTAGTGCTCCTTAATTGTAATGCACGAGGATTTTATCAGTCACAACATGACCTGATGAAATATGCACACTAAATTTCATTAGAAAAAACAATATATTCATGGTTTTATTGGGATAATTTATGGAAACCACTAGGGCTGTTAGTGGTATCCAAGTGGAGCAACAACCTCTCTCAACTCTTTTCCTTGGTAATGAATATCCTGCATAGAACCAAAGAAATTTATTTAACCTACATGAAAAATAGATATCCATGATATAAAAACTCCCCCAAAATAATTAAGAGATGGTGCGGGACAACAAACTTACTGATGCACAATGATTGACATCGCGATGGTGAGCCTCATCAGCCCTCACTACCATAACCACATCCGTGAGAGTTGAATCCTTGGGAAGCCTCCAATAATCTATGGCTATGGTGTGTGTGTGTGTGTGTGTGTGTGTGGCTCAGTTCATATTTATAACTCAGTATCCTGCTCCAATTCACGGTCTTCCAAAGATCTATTACAGAAATAAATTTGCAATTTTCAGAAGAAAATAAAAAGGATAACAAGAATTGTCTCTTGAAGTATGAAGCAAATTTCCAAATTAACATTGGCGCAGATTTTGCCCTATAAGAAAAAAAAAATGTATAAGTTATTGCACTGGTGACTATTTGTTTCTCTGAAAGATAGAGTCCTCTAGTCTCTACCATATGATGATGTCCCTGAAAATAGAAAAAAAAACCAATTTCAAATGTACACAAGTTTAACATAGGATAAGTGAAAAAAGAAATGAACATACATGTGGACAAAACGAATAATACTCACATCCTTCTCCCCCTCCATGGCTTTATTGAGTGCTTGTGTTTCAACCAACAACATAGATATTTGTTTATCAATTCTCATATTCATGCCTTCATAATAGTTGATTAGGATTCTCACATTTCCATCACAGATGAGTTCAAGGATTCGAGGTAGAGTTTGTGACCATCCTCTAGAAAATTTACTGCACATTCCTTGGCTAAAACTATTAGGATTAAAAGACAGAAATCTAACAGTTATATGCAAAAAAATATAGCTAATACAACAAAGAAATAAAACACACAAAAGACACAAAGATTTAATGTGGCTCACTCAAATTATGGGCTACGTTAAACAAACAAAGAGTCCAATACTATATTCCAGTAAAACTAAACATTAGGAAAAATATAAGAAAAAAAACCAAAAAATTAAATATTAGGAAGAATATATAAGACTGGGAACTCTGTCAGAACAATCAGTAATTATCTCAATGTTTTCATCCAATATTTCTACTAGAGATAGGAATTATTTTTAAGGTTATGAAGATGGCATACATCAGATTTATGCTTGAAATTTTAAAACTATCATACTTATGCTTGATTTATTCATGCCTTCATAATAGTTGATTGGGATTCTCCCGTTTCCATCACAGATGAGTCCAGGCATTCAAGGTAGAGTTTGCAGCCATCCTCTATAAAAATTTATGCACATCCCTTGGCTAAAACTATTAGGATTAAAAGAAAGAAATCTAACAGTTACATGCAAAAAAATATAGCTAATACAACAAAGAAATAAAACACACAAAAGACACAAAGATTTAATGTGGTTCACTCAAATTCTGGGCTACGTCCACCAAATAGAAAGTCCAATATTATATTCCAATAAAACTAAATATTAGGAAAAATATAAGAACAAAAACCAGAAAATTAAATATTAGGAAGAATATATAAGACTGGGAACTCTGTAAGAACAGTTAGTAATTATCTCAATGTTTTCATTCAATATTTCTTCTAGAGATAGGAATTATTTTTAAGGTAATGAAGATGCTATATATCATATTTATGCTTGAAGTTTTAAAACTATTTGATTTATGCTTGATAAATATATAGCTCAGTTCTCATATTTATAACTTGGTTTCTTGCTCCAATTGGATGATACATTTAGCTGTCGTGGAGCCATAAAGTATCTCATTTTAGTTGGTGTCACACTGGATGTAATTCAAGAATGGCTATCTCTACTCCTAATTGCTTTGCACTAGTTTTTGTATTGCTATATTTATGAATAATTTTCTCTGCTGAAAGACCCCAAGGCACTTTTCTAACTAGGGTACTATTTTTATTTTATTTTGTAATATTTCTATATACATTCCAGAATGTGAAGTATTATTAGTAGTTGGTGATATCCAGATTCCTGATATTTACATGAATGCTTATGGTTTGATTTCTAACTGATTACGGTTATGTGCAATAGCTTGGGTTAAATGTGTGATTATGGTTATGTGTAATCTCTTGGGTTGAATGTGTGATTACGTTTATGTGAAATTGCTTGGGTTGTGAGTGTCTCCTTTCTATTAAAAATGTTTGGCCTAGAGAAGTAGCAAGTGCCTCCTCATATATCTTTTTTCTTCAAGAGTGAGTGTACTTAGATCTTTACATTTTGTCTTATGTGCTTGTTTTATGAAGAAATGGTTCAGTATGAATATATTTCTCTTTAATACATCATTGCACCTAAAATGATTGGACGTGTAGATAAATTGAATCACAATTATTGATTTATTATTATATGTGACATGATTAACAAGAGGCTTCATACTCATTTAGTTAGATTTTAAATGGACGTTCTATAGGAAGGCATGGTTCTCTTTGGGGTCCTACTGCAAATAGATGTGTGTATGTTGTATTAACTCCAGTAGATAGAATTAGCATTGGATAGTAGTAGGAAATTAGTTCAATCACATAATGCCACTGAATCCTAGAATTTGATTCAGGTTTCAGTGTCCCATGTCTTAGAGGCCTTTGTAAACTGCAATCTATTGGAATCTGGAAAAATTTTGGGCAGTTCCTAGAAATTATGTTCCTCGGGACTTCCCAAAGATTTTTGTCTTGAACTTAGCTTTCTAAATTGTTCTAGTTTCTTGGTATTATTTTGTAGAGTCTATCTAAAGTGTTTTGTTTCTTTGGAGACTTTAGAATTTGCAGGAAGGTCTAGATGAACTGCATATAATTTGGGTTATTTTAAATTTCTATTGGTTAAGTTTCGAAGGACTTTTTAAAATCTTTTGCTTTGTTGGAACTTGAATTTCTTTATGTTCTTATTACTACTCCTTTCGAGGGCCTGTAAAGTATCTCGGTATTGTTTTGTAGAGTTTTGAAGTTTCTATTAGCATAACTGATGCAGTGATGCTAAGTATTGCATTGATTAATATTGGTACAAATTTGATGATAGGTGAATCAGTTATTAGGTTGTCATTGATGTCAACTGATTGACTTAGTTTTTTTAGCATGTTACCATATATTGTGTGAGTGAATTATGAATTTCAGTATGTTTCTAATGTTGTTTTTCTAATGAAAGAATATCTTATGTGTTATGATGTTAACTTTTTAATCGCGACTTTTGATATGAAGTATTGAGTTGGTTATGTTTGAATAAAATCAAACTGGGTAAATGCTAAAATAGTCAATGACAAACAACAAGTGATTTGAATGTTATCTCAAATCGGTAAAATCTTTTATGGAGCGGTCATAGGATATGATTGAGAACAATGTCTAGATACTATGTTGGAGATCATGACTCATATTGTTGAAAGGTAAAACTAGTTTATTGGACTGGAAGTGGTGTTAACATGTTGAACAGGTAAACAAGACATAGTTCTTGAACAGGTAATGAAGATTTGTGAATCAGTGAAGAAATTCAAAGTGGAAATAGGATTGCTGATGTTTTTCATGAATTAGTAAGGCAGTTCTGTGACTTGTGGAACATATTTGACATTACATTTCCCAAGGTATGTGTTTGAGGTGGATTCTTCAAGAAGTTTCTTTTGGTCAAATGAGTTTTTGAATATGGTTCAATTTCCAAGGTGAAATCCATATGTAAGCCGACGCGATCAGAGAAAATGGTTTATGAGTTGTTAGATACATTGTATCTTACCTAATATGATCTAGATCATTCATATCTCAAATCTAAGGTTTATTTTAAGTCAATGGAAGAAAATCTATATATTGGAAAGTTGAAGTAGAATTTATTGGATGATTGTGAATTGCAGAAGGATTTAGTGAAAAAGCAAGTGAAGGATTCAAGCGCGATCAAGCCAAGGAATAATATAGTGTGTGGATAATAATTTTAGAGCTTAATTGGATCTGATCATGCATAGGTAGTGCAATTTCATAGATCACTTTATCTATTTCTTTCTAAGAATTGTAATAGTAAAATCCCTTAATAGGATGGATCCTAACAGATATTTGTTCTAAATCCTCTAACAAGGTGGCATCCAAATTGAATGTTCTAAAGTCCTCTAACAAGGCTTCTCCTAATAGGGAAAAGATCCTAACAGATCTAAAGAAAAATCCCTTAATCGGGTGGCACCTAACAGTGCTTTTGTAACCTTTAACAAGGTAAGCTCCTAACAGGGCATATTTCAGAAGAGTACAAATTTAGTGGGTACCAACTCACACCATGGTTTTTCCCATTTGGGTTTTCACAAGAAAAATATGGTGTTTACATTGTGTGATTGATTTCTTATGGATGCATTCTTTGAAAGTTTTACTAATAGTAGTTGATGTTGAATGTTTTGGTGGATAATGTAAAAAGAGGTTTAAATCAGTGAATTTATTGATTACTGATTCACCCCTCCCCTCTTATTAATTAGACCTTGATGCAGGAGCATCCTAGGGTAGTTTGAAATCATGTGTCACCAAAAACATGTTTTTGTTTGATATTGATTTGTTGCTTGGGAGCTCAGTAATCTATTCGGTAAATACCTTGAAGTTCCTTGTTGGAGTGCTCAGTTACCTATTGAATCAGTTGCTTGAGGCTTGGTCTCGGTGACTAGTTACTTGGTCTCAGTTACCGAGTGGTATTTTTTGTTTCTTGGTGGTGTCTATTTGGTGGAGCTCAACTCGGTTGTACCTCTCATCGAGTGGTCTATTTTTGGCGTTCTTGATCACCAACAGGGTTTATGTTATTTGATGGGCTGGCCGACTGGTGCATTTAATTTGTGGTTGCCTTTGGGGGATGTGAGGACCTATATCTTGTTTGGTTCACTCTCTTATGTAGATTTGATGACCATTGGAGGTCAACTGATGAATAACATGTTGGTTGTGTGTTTCTTGGTGTCGACTTGTGTTTTATTATGTTATTTCATTTGTAATGTTGACTTGTGGAAAGTTTGTATAAAAGAGAGACTAGGTTGATGTTTAGAGGGGGATATAATGGAAGGAGGAGGAGATAGGTAGTGAATAGTAAGCTATAAGCTAAAATATTGTAAGTTTTTGTAGATATTTGTTAGTGGGTAGACAGAAATAGTTGATTGCTTGGAGGCATGCAAGCACAAATTCAGATCTAGTTTTCTTCCACTTAGCTATAGGGTAGACTGGGAATATTGGATCATGCGAGATCTAGTTGATACTTTGTTGTTTTGGCCCTAACCGGGAAGGCCTTACATCCCAACATGTAATTGAAGGTGAACATGAATATGAATTTATATAAGTTGTTATATTTTTGTGTTGTTGAGTTTTTGTTGTTTTCTTGTTGTTGGCTGCAAGTTTGGATAGTCCTTTATTGGATCCTCCAAACTTGACTGCATCAAGTGGTATCAGAGCTGGCTCATTTCTTGTGGAGCTTAGGTTTTTTGAAGATGGGGAGAGATGCCTCTGAGAAGATTGGACCCTAGGGTGATTGCAAATCTTTCTGGGGAAGTGGAAGCGAGGATAACAAAAATATTTAGATCTGAGATGGCGGCAATGAAGAATGAAATCATAGAAGGTATAAAAAATGTTGAATTAAATAGAGGTCTGAGAATGAAGGAGGGTTATGAATAAGCTGCTAAAGACTTTGAGGCTGCTGGATCTAGTAGAGATGATAGATTCGATCGGATGGGAAGATCTGGAGGAGACAAATATGATTGGTTGCAGAGATCTAGAGCTCGGTTGAGTACAAGTTACCGAATGGAGGTGTCCAATTTTTCATGTACATTGAGACCCACGGATCTGATTGATTGGATGGGTGAGTTAGAAGACTACTTTGAGCTAGAAGACATTGCTGATCCGCTTAGAGTAAGGTTGGCACAAACTAAGTTGAAAGGACATGATGCTTTATGGTGGAAAGAGTTGTAGAGGTACCAAGAAGAAGAAGGTGAGATGAAGATCAATCATTGGAGATTGATGGTGATAAAGATAAAGACTAATTTCATCCCTGCCAACTATGAACTTGAGTTTTTAAGAAATTGCAAAATTTGAAATAGAAGGAGATGACTGTAGAAGATTATACCGAGGAGTTCTACAAGTTGACTATTCAGTTTGGGCATAGAGAACTTTCTAAGGAAAAGGTGGTGAGGTATGTCAATGGTCTGAGATCCAATATCCAGGATGAGGTTGATATGTTGAAGATTGACTCGGTAGAGGATTCTTATGAATATGCATTGAAGGCAGAAGATAGGTTGAAGATAAGACATCATGGTAATTCCCGAGGGAAAGAGAAGCAAAAATAGTCGGTGAAAGAAAAATTGAAGGTTGAAGATGAACCAAAACCTATTGAGCTGAGGAGAAAGATAGGTAGAGGTGTATTCAAAGGTATTTGTTATAACTGTAGTGAAGAAGGACATCGGTCACTTGAATGTCCCCATGTAGATAGGAAGGTCGGTAGTCACCAAAATGTTGTGGTGAATGAGGTTGTTGAGAATGAACCTGAGGTAGAGGGTCTGACTCTTTTACTTAGGAGAACTTTACTTCCCTCAAAGCAAGCTGATTCTTGTCAGAGGAAGAAAATTTTTAGGACTGTGTGGAATTTTGGTGGTAAATGTTGTAATTTGATTGTGGATGAAGGAAGTATAGACAACCTAGTTGCTGAGGAGATGGTTCAGAAAATTTGTTTGAAAATGTTGAGGCATCCTTGTCCTTATAGGATAAGTTGGTTGCAAGAAGGTCATGCAGTAGAGGTGAAGGAAAAATGCATGGCGAGTTTTCACATTGGTTATTATAGAGATGAAGTATTATGTGACATTTTGGAGATGATTTCATGTCATTTTTTACTTGGGAGACCTTGGCAGTATGATAGAGAATTTATTCATGAATGTAAAAGGTATTTGATTAATATCCTGAAAGATGAACAAAAGTCTATTTTGATTCCTTTGAAGGATCAAGGCAAAGGAAGGAGGAACTTGAGCATTGGTAGAAGATCTGATATGGTTGCAGGGGTTGGTGCAGACACTTAGATTCAGAGATCTAAGGGTACATCAAAGAGCACTAGTGGAAAGAAGAAGTAGAAGAAGAATCGAGGGAAGAGTGTGTCGTTTGAGGACTTGGAGGACATGTATATCAAGAACCAGTTTGGGATCTATGTGTTGAATCCCAACAAATGTCTGTCCAGATATTAAGAACGTCTTCTTGCACCTGGGGTGTCTAATGCAGTAGCATCCTGGGGTAGTTGGCAATCCCGTGTCACCAAAAACATGTTTTGGTTTGATGTTGATTTGTTTATTGGGAGCTCAGTAATCCAGTCAGTAACTACCTTGGGGTTCCTTGTTGGAGTGATCGGTTACCTATTGGCTCAGTTTCTTGAGGCTCAATCTCAGTGACTGGTTGCCTGATCTCGGCTATCGAGTGGTATTTTGTGTTGCTCGGCGGTGTCTGTTCAGTGGAGCTTGGCTCGGTTGTGCCTCTCATCGAGTGGTTATTTTTTGGTTTTCTTGATCACCGATGGGGTTTATGCAATCTGATGGGTCTGCCGATTGGTGCATTTAATTTGTGGTTATCTTTGGGGGATGTGAGGACCTATATCTTGTTTGGTTCAATCTCCTATGCAGATTTGATGACCGTTGGAGGCCGACTGATGGATAACACGTTGGTTGTGTTTTTTTTATGTCGACTTGTGTTTTATTATGTTATTTCATTTGTAATGCCAACTTGTGGCAAGTTTGTATAAAAGAGAGTCTAGGTTGATGTTTATAGGAGGATATAGTGGAAAAGGAGGAGGAGATAGGTAGTGAATAGTAATCTATAAGCTGAAAGATTGTAAGTTGTTGCGGATAGTTGTAAGTGGGTAGACAGAAATAGAAGATTGCTTGGAGGCTTGCGAGCACAAATTCAGATCTGTTTTTCTTTCACTTAGCTATAGGGTAGAATGGGAATGTTGGATCCTACGAGATCTAGTTGATGTTTTAATGTTTTGGCCCTAATTGGGAAGACCTTACAACCCGACATGTTGCATGTAATTGAAGCTAAAAATGTATATGAATTTATATAAGTTGTTATATCTAGGTGTTGTTGAGTTTTCGTTGTTGTCTTGTTGTTAGCTGCAAGTTTGGATAGTCCTTTATTGGATCCTTTGAGCTTGACTGCATCAGACCTATATTATCAATTGGTACCAGATCTAGTTCCCTGACTAAGAAAGCTTAACAACTTGAGAGAAAAGATATGAACATGTATAGGAAGGAAGCACCTAAGTTCACTAAGGATAATTTATCTACATGGGTAAGAAGGATGAAGATGCATATGTCAGGCATTGGAGATCATGCATTGGATCATCTCACAACTAAGTATACTCAGCCTACTGGCACCCTAACTACTAAAAAAATAAAGAGAAAGCTAGACCATAACTCTATAATGATAGAAATGACAAGTTCTCTATCTGATGCTGAGGTTTTATATATCAAGGATATGGATAATGCTAAATATATGTGGTACAAGTTGATAACAGTTTATGGTGGTGATGTTCATGTTCAAAAATAAAAGGCAGACAACCTTAGAGGAATGTATGATGAAATAAGAATTCATGAAGGTGAGAACATTGCTCAATATAGCTATAGGCTAAAGGAGGTTTTTTGTGCTACCAAAGGAGTTGGTAGTCAACTTGAAGAAGATGAAGTGGTAAGTAAAATCTTGAGAACCCTACTACTACAATATGCTATTAGAATCTCTTCTATACAAGAGTTGAGATCTATTAATCCTACAAATGTGACTCTAGATTCCTTGGTTGGTAAGCTCACTGCTTTTGAGTTAAGTAACTTTGATAAAAATATTCCTAGAATAGAATCTATATTCAAAGTTTCCCTAACCATTGGTTCATCAAAGAAAGGAAAAGAAGTCTCTAACAATTCTGAAGGAAATCATGATTATGATTCTATCTTGTTTGAGGAAAGAGAAAAAGAAGAGTTGGAGGAACTGCTAGCAAGGAAATTACCTAGAGGAAAAGGAAAGTACAAAGGTAAACTTCCCTTAAAATTCTTTTCATTTAACAAAATTAGTCATATTGCATCTAGATGTCCTGACAATGATAGGAAGGCTAAGCTCAAGAGATATAGGAATTTCAAAGAAAAGAACAAGAAGGCATGTTACCTAGAAGAACAAGGGGTGGCTAATGAAGAATCATATGGAAGAGATGATGAGGAAGAGATAGTATTTTTTGTAGTCAAAGAAGAACCCTCAACCGGTGTAGATGGAGATAGTGAGGAAAACACATTAATTTCAAGCATGAATTACAATGGTGACTGGATAATAGACAGTCGATGTACACATCACATGACCAGTGACAAAAGAAAATTTATTTCAATGGAGGAATGTGATGGAGGTGCAGTTAGATTCAGTAATGGTTCTCCATGTGTGGTAAGAGGAAAAGGTTCAATAACACTTAATGATAACACTAATTGTGATGATGTTTATTGGACTGATGGATTAAAGCATAATCTGTTAATGTTTCTTAGCTGAATAAAAAAGGTTTTAGATTGGAATTTACTAATGGTGTTTGCAAGATCTTAGGAACATCTGGAGATTTGATTGCTACTTGTGAACAGACTAGAGGTAACCTATTCTGATTCAACTCTACTAATAAATGTTGCTTGTTTGCTAAAGTTGAAGACTGTTGGTTGTCACATAAAATATTTTTTCATGTTAATTTTGATAATCTGGTAAAGGTCAGTAAGAAAAGATGTGTTAGAGGTTTTCATACTTTAGTTAAGCTTGATAATGCTATGTGTAAGGAGTGTCAGTTGGGAAAGTTGACTAGTTGTAGCTTTACTAGTAAATTCTATTCATCTCAGAGCATTCTTGACCTTGTACACACTAATTTATGTGGACCAATGAGAACTCAGAGCTACTATGGAGATAATTACTTTATGTTGTTTGTCGATGATTACTCAAGAATGATGTCTGTTATGTTTTTGAAGGATAAATTTGATGCATTCGACATGTTTAAGGTGTATAAAGAAAGAGTTGAAAAATAAATACGTAAAGCACTTAAGTGTCTTAGATTTGATAGAGGAGGTTATTTTAGTTCGCATGAGTTCACAACATTTTGTGAAGAACATGGAATCAAGAGACAAATGTTAGCACCAAGGACGCCTCAACAAAATGGAATTGCAAAGAGAAGGAACAAATCCATAATTGACTGTGCAAGGACACTTTTGATAAAAAACGGAGTGGCTCAAATATTTTGGAGAGAAGCTGGAAGTACTGCTCTCTATACTCTAAACTGGGTATAACTTAAGAAAGGTACAAAAAAAACACCTTATAAGCTATGGTACGGGCATACTCCTAGTGTCAATTAATTCAAAAAATTTGGAACAAAATGTTACATAAAAAAGGATGAACAAAATGGTAAATTTGATTCTAAGAGTGACGAAGGGATATTTCTAGGCCCTTCTACTAGAAGTCAAGCTTATAAGTATTTGAACAAGCGTACTAACAAGATGGTTGAAATTTCCAATGTTAGAATTGATGAATTTTCTAAGAAAAATGAGGAAGATAGCAAGAAGGAACCAGAAGACTATGACAGGTTTGTTTATGTTCGATCGGTGGAGCCAGATACAGTACCACAGATGACTGAAGTGGTGAATGATCCACAATCGCTGAATGATGATGAAGGTAACCAAAGAACATAACTGCTACTCCCAAAGTATGTGAAACTTAATCAAACTCAAGATCAAATTATTGGAGATAAAAAAATGTTGCAGTGATGAGAATGAGTAAGGTAAGGGAAAGCACTTGTTTACTATATGAATTAGAACCTAAAAATGTTAAAGATTCTTTGGAATATGATGATTGGGTTAAGGCTACGAAAGAGGAATTATATCAAAGAGAGAATAATAGTGCATGCACTTTAGTACCCATTCCTACTAACAAGAATGTTATAAGTACTAAACGGATTTTCAGGAATAAGCTGAATGAGAAAGGAGAAGTGATTAGAAACAAGCCAAGGATAGTTTGCAAAAGGTATGCACAAGAAGAAGGACTGGACTATGGTGAGACCTTTTTACCTATTTCTAGACTTGAACATGTAAGGATACTTTTGGCATATGTTTCTTCTAAAGGTTTTAAGGTCTATCAAATGGATGTAAAATCTTCTTTTCTGAATGGTGTGTTAGAAGAAGTATACATTGAACAACATGAAGTTTTTGCTACTGAAAAAGGTAAAGACATGGTATGTAAATCGTACAAAGCATTTTATGGATTGAAACAATCTCCAAGAGCATGGTATGAGAGGCTATATTCTCATCTTATTCAGATAGGTTTCACAAGAACTAATGACAATAGTAATGTATATCTAAAATCTGAAAGTTAAGACATGATATTGATTGCTGAAATTTTTGTTGATGACATAATATTTGGTAAAAATAAAGCCTTGTGTAGGTCATTTGCATAAGAAATGAGGAAGTAATTTGAAATTTCCACGATAGGAGAAATCAAATTCTTTATTGGTCTTTAATTACAACAAATAAATAAAGGGATATACATCAGTCAATCCAAGTATGTGAAGGAGATTCTGAAAATTTTTGGCATGGAGGACTCAAAACCAATGGGAACACCTATGGTCACATGCTGAAAACTATCTAAGGAGGATGAATCCAAAGAGGTAAATGAAACTTTATATCGATCCATGATCAGTACATTGTAGTGTGTTGTTCACAGTAGACCAGATATTGCACATGTTGTTGGCATTGTTGCAAGGTTTTCCTCATATCCACAGGACTCACATATGGTTGCAGTGAAGAGGATCTTCAAATATATCAAGGGGCTGAAGATTATGGCCTATGGTATGGTAAGGATAGATATTTCTCTTTGAATGTGTTTAATGATGCATATAGGGAAGGTAATGTTGATGATAGGAAGAGCACAAGTGGTGGAGCATTCTTTCTTGGTGAAAGATTACTCTCTTAGACTAGTAAAAAGTGGAATTGTATTTCTCAATTTACTGTAGAGGCAGAGTATGTTGTTGCTACTATCAAGTGTCATCAAATCATATGGATAAAATAGATTCTTGAGTTAATTCTTGAGAAGGTCACAAAAAAGGTTGTTATCTATTGTGATAACACTAGTGCAATAAACATTTCCAAGAATCCTGTAATGCACTCGAAGACAAAGCACATTGCAATAAAATATCATTTTCTAAGAGAACATGTACAAGAGAAGGAGGTAAGGCTTGACTATGTGCCTACTAAAGAACAAGTTGTTGATATATTCACCAAACCATAGATAACTTTGAGTATCTCAGATGTAGATTAGGGGTTATTCCCCTATTTGAAGTTAATTAGAGGATTATGTTGATTGCATCAGTTCATATATGTTTATTAGAATATCATGTGTATGGATTAATGTAGTGGTGGACTACTCTATAAGTAAGAAGTCTTAGTATAATGTTGTAATGCAGTGATGAGGAAATAACAAGCATGGAATAACTAAGTATAATCATAGATGACTGAATGATTAGACACCTTTGGAATTGTTGTTAAAGGGCGAGAATATGTATTTCATATAGAGGAAATATATGCAATTGACAAAAGGGGGAGAATATGTGTGCAAACAAGAGAAGATCATATAGGATGAGATGAAAGGGTAAGTATATGAAGGTGATGAATCAGTATAAAAGAGTGAGCATACAAATGATCAGAGGTACAGAAAGAAGTGGAAACATTTTGCAGAAGTCAATAAGACACATAGTGTTGCTATCAGGAAATCAACAAGGTGATATCAATAAGAAATCAAAAGTTAAGAGAAGATAAGAGTGTTGCCATCAATGCCAAAGGGGGAGATTGTTATCATAACTGATGCAATGATGCTAAGTATTGCATTGATGAAGATTGGTACAAATTTAATGATAGGTGAATCAATTATTAGGTTGTCATTGATGTCAACTGATTGATTTAGTGTTTTCAGTATGTTTTTGATTAAAAAAGCAGCCAGAACTAGGGGGCTGACCCAAACACAGAAACCAAAGCCAGCATGAGAAGTGCCATACTATCAGTACAAAACCAACAACATCACACCCTCAACCTATCCCCTTCTTAAAAATCAAAAACCAAAAAATAGTGACCACAGACCCCAACTTCACAACGAAATTGGTAACCAGCCTGTGATCACTGACAAACCCCAACTTCACAATGAAATTGGTAACTGACCTATAAACAACAGTAGCAGTAAAGTTCATCAAAGTCTTACCATTAGCAAAATAATAGAAAATAGTCCTACGACCATCATAGATTAAAAAAATACACCATAAAAATAGGCCTATACTGGTCGTCCACCAGAAGCAGCAAGAGAAAAAAGACATCAAAAGATTAGAAGGAAAATTTCTTGGGGTTCCCCCCCACCATTTAGAAACAGATTTAGCCAGTCCTTAGCAAGAAATTGGAAGAGCGTCCCATCATTCTTTTCCTTATTTGAATTCTTCAAATTCTTTAGGTAAAGGAGTTGAAGAGTCGTAGCAGCAAAATGCATAACTTTAACAGCAAAATCCACAATTTTGTTGAAGCTCTCCCCTAGCTCCCTAATTTCCTCCTTCATCACCTGAAGGTCATTTTTGGATCCCAAATCTTGAATTAAGTCCTGGAGCCGCTTAATATCCCCCTTCATATGATTCAAGTCAGCCTTAACCTCCTCGACGCATTCCTTCAGGCCCTCATCCTTATTCCCCCATGTTTCCTTCTTAGCTACATTAGCCTTCGGCTGACCTAAAGGCAAGGTAGTGGTGAGCGGTGACTATGTCATCTATTCTCCCAACACATTCTTTTTGGAGAAATCAACTATGGGCAATTTAAAAATAACTGAAATCTTGGAAGATTCCTGGCTTTTCTCACCTCCCTCCTTAGTCAGGGACTCTTTACCTTTGCCTTTATCTAAGATGTCCTTCTTAGTTTTAATTTTTTTCCCTTTCTTTTTGTCTTCTCTACTTCCTTTTCTCCTCTCTTCTTCCTCCTCCAAATCCTCATCTTCATCTTCCGCCTCCAGATATCTCTTCCTAACTGCCTTATGTTTAACCCGAGTGTTGGATGCAATCCTACGGGATCTCCTCCTGATGTCATTGTCATCCTCATCCTCCTCTGATACAATATTAATTTAAACTTCTCCCCCTAAACCAGCTTTTTCTTGGAAAGAATTCTTAGGCTTATTCTTCGTGGGAGTAGGCATTTTTGAGGATGAGACTGGGAAGCCGCCGTCTCATTAAGATCATTAGCAGTGGGTGTAATAATTTCTTGCAAAGTAACAAATTTGGGAGGGCACAAAGCACGGTGGAAATTGTAAAGATGCAAGATGAGGTCTTGGTGGAGAATACAGAAGTTATGCTTCATTCTTTTATTTTCCCTCACATCAACTATAGGCGCTTCTAGTGAGTGCAGCAGAAAAAAAGGAAAGGAGATTTCTTCATTGTACCAAAAATGGTTTAACAAAGGGAAGTGATAGTTGTAAGAAGTCCCAAACCTACCTTCTAAAGTAAGGTATTTCATAATAATCAAACATACCTCATTCCAGGGATCAAGAAAGTCAACCTGTTTGAACTCACCAAGGAACCGAACAGGAATCTCCATATTTTTGAAAAATCTTTTAACACTTGTATCATCCCTGCTCTTAGACACCTTCTTCCACTTCCTTCCATCTATAGATAGCCCTGTAGCTTGGGCAATAACCTATTCATTAATTTCAAAGGTTATACTATTAATGGTAACCTTGTCTTCCTCCCAAGAATCCACTAATTACATAGAAATATTCTCATCACTTCCATCCATGGCTTCCATGTAAGGGTAAAGACCTCCTTCCTTTAGGTACGTAACAACACACAGGTTCTTGAGAAACCCAACTTCAATTTTGGGCGGTTCCACCCGGACCATGTTGCCACCCATCTTAATGGTGTTTTGAGAAAGCAGCTCCTCTTCCTGGGGCTCTAGCAACATCACAACCCAACTACTGCCACACAAACCAATCCTAGGCCAACCCCAATTCCAATAGCCCTCGCAACACACCCAACACAAACAACCAGACTTGCAGAGAACAGAATTCCAATTAGTGCTAATGCTAATCACTTTAATTACAAGATGGTAATTCAACCCACAAGAGGTACTATTCACATGGGTAGCCATAATGAAAGCTATGCAGACCCATGAGAATAAATGATTACGTATCATAGAAATAAAATGTCAATAAAGATCGGTCGTCTTATCAAAAATCTTAAGTCTCGTGCCAATCTCCATGTCGATATTGCTCTTAAAAGTGCTCGTACCATCAACAGAAAGGTAATAATGACCCATCTAATTAGCAAGTTACTAAAATTAAGTATTTGTCCAATTTCACTTTTGAAATTTGAATTCGCACTGTGTCTCGTAACTTTACAAGCTGTCTTTTTTTCTCTAACGAGCATTATCCTTGTATCTCATCATTTAATGGTATTATTTCTTTCTTTCTCAACAAGAAAAATAGTTTTCTTTGTCAGAGAATTCAAATTTCTCCAGCACTTAGCCCCATGCACAGATAAACTAGTGGCCGCCAGCGCATCTGCCACCACATTTCCTTCTTTGTAAATGTGTTAAAGCCTAAATTATCCAGCCTATGGAGGAACATCCAGATGTCCTGTAGTAGATTAGACATGTGCCAGTTGGCCCTATAGTTTCACTTGACTGGTTCAATCACAATTTTTGAGACACCTTCAATGATCAATTTCTTGATAAAACATGGTAACTGTCATTTTAATCCCCCATAATAAGGCGGTAATTTTTGCCACATTATTGGTACCCAATCCAAGATTAACTACATATGCTATAATCATCTTCCCTAGGTGATCTATGATTATACCTCCTCCTGCATCAACCCCCCACAGGCAGCCCCATCAAAATTTAGCTTGAAGAACGTATCTTATGGGGGGTCCAATGAGTATTCCTCCTTGCAACCACCTTTGAGTTATCAAAAATAAAAAAGGAGTTAGGGAGCTTCCAAACACAAGCCAGTCTACAATCCAACTCTTTAGGTGGGGAGTTAAGAACTCTCCACTGGTAACTCTCCAGGTTTTCCCGCAGTAGACTGACAACAGAACTCACCGTCCCCTCAACCTCAGTTTTCTCCACCCTAAACACCCTATTATTTCTTTCTTTCCATAGGCTCCGACACACATGCAGAGGTAACATTTTCTAGAGGAGACAAATAAGTGGATGAACTGATGAATGGCCCCAATTGACGACAAATTGGTTAACATTCTCCAAAAACACCCAATCCAGCTGCATTTTGCACAAAATTTTGGATCACACCTTAGACGCATAAGGACAATGAATTAAGAGATGATTTATGGTCTCTTCATGGTTTTTACACATAACACACCTGCTAACCAGCTAGATACCCCACTTCTGAAGGTTGTCCAATGTAAGAATTTTCTCGTGCATCACCGTCCACCAGAAAATGTTTATTTTAGGGATCAGTTGTGGGGTTCAAGCACTCCCCCACAATTTCTCATCCACCACCTTCTTAGAATTAACTAAATAAACCAATTTCACCATGACCTCCCCTGACTTGTTATGGCACCAAACCACTTTGTCATTTGTCTGAGAGAGGGGAATCCTAATCCCCTCCAAGAGCACCTGAATCTATTTAACAAAAAGGGGGACCTAAGTATGGTCATTATAGACTTCCGCCAAGTTTTCCCATTTCCCTGAGAAATGTAACCTTTAACTTTACTTCCAAAGAAAGATTCCAACCCGTCTCTATTGTGACAAAACTTGTGCTTACTCAAAGGTTTATCACTAATCCACCAGTCCTCCCAGAAATTGATCTAATTACCATCACCGAAAATCCATTTCATCCCCCTTAATAGGGATCCTTTACACTTAGCTATAAAGTTCCAAATTTTAGAGCTAGTTGGTAAACCCTGACTAAAAGGGAAATGGGAGGTGTTATTAAAATACTTAGCCTTCATAATCCTACACCAGTCGGTGGACACCCTCAAAAGCTGTCAACCAATTTTGGTAATTAAAGCCTTATTTAGATCTTTTAATTTCATCACTCCCAGTCTGCCCTTGACCTTTGGTTGACAGACTGTATCCCATCTTACCAGGCTCATTCTAGATTTTTCCTCCACCCCCATCCACAAGAAATTTATTTGAATTTTCTCAAGCTTCTCAGCCATTCTATCCATGATTTTAAAAAGAGAAAGGAAGTAAACAGGATACCTTGGAGGGCTGCAGACAATAGTTGAAGCTTCCCCACATTCCTAATCACTTTCCCCTTCCAACCAGCCAGTCTTTTATGTAATTTCTCCAGAATGGTGTTTCGGAATGATGAACTACAACTGATTTTTGTTTGAAGTCATTTGTTGATAATCAACCGAGTTGCAGATGTGATGATAAGCATTATCAATTAATATATTGTTATTGATGTCAACTTATTTGAGTATTATTATGGTGGAAAACATTTTTTATGAATTGACGAACTAGAACAAACAATTTTTACGTGGTCGATAAATGAAGAGTTATGTATACATCAAGAGACAGTAAACACCGATTAAAACACAGTGTATACCGAGCATGGTGATAATTGAGCAAGGGATTGCCGACACAACAATTGACTGAGAAATTTAATCAAACTGAGGCTGAATAGAATGTTGAGCTGGCAATTGATGATTTCGAGGTAAAAGATAAATTTTGTTATTTGATCAAACGACTATGAAAAATCAAGGAAGATCAGACGAGAAAGGTTGAAACATGTTTTTAACACAACTGTCAAGGATGGTTTAAGAAGGAAATTAATGATGGAGATTAAGCGGAAAAATATGATGGATGAAAATTAAATGAGATGTGATGTCTATATAAGAGACAAGAGATTCATTATGATCATACACTTTGCACCTCATGTGCACATGCGAAGTTTATGCATGACTGATCAACTGGTTAAAGATAGAACCGAGCATTTTCTGCAGACATCACCAAGCAAACAGAGGAAAGAGCATTACGGAGAAGAACAAGTATGAAGTATAAGATGAAATAAAGTGAACAAATTGATTAGAGGTATTATGTACTTAGCATAGATCTGAAAATATGCAAAATAGAGTTGTATTTGAATCAGATCATTACTATATCATTTTGACCATTGTTAAAGATAAATCTCTTAACCGAGTAGGACAGTGAAATTCCTTATTATGACATTCTAATGAATGTTGAGTGTTTTCTTGTTGACCCCATATTGAATGCATGGTCAGGAAAGAACTGTTAGTTTTAAATCCTCTAACCAGGTCACATTTAGCAGTGTGCATTGTAACCTTTAATAGGGTTGGCTCTTCACTAAGCTCACTTCAGAAGAGTGAAAATATTTTGGGTTACCGGTCCCAGGTGGATTTTCCGTTAGCAGGGTTTCCACATTAAAAATATATGTGTCAATGTGCATGAATGTTGTGGATTTTTATTTTACTTTACACTTTACTTTATTGACCTAGATCGGTAATCACAGTATTAATTTACTAATACTCGGTAAACACTATTGACTAAAGTTTGAGATTATAGAATACATTTTCACCGAGTTGAATTATATGTTTGAATTTGTTTTGATATACATATGGAGGAATTTGGGACTGTAGGATAATTTGGGAGATAACTTACTCTAACTTATTCACCCTCCACCCTCTCATTTATTCTAACAATTGGTATCAAAGCATACAGTTCTTAGAAGAAAGTTTTGGAGGACTTAAGCTAAAGATCACAAGATGTATAAGAGAGATGCACCAAAGTTGAACAAGGATAACTTCCCGATATGGAAAAGTAGAATGAGATTATACCTATCAGAGATTGGAGACAAAATTGCAGCTTATCTGGATAATGAATTTATTCTACCTAATGGACCTTTGATTTTTAATCAGATCAAAGAGAAACATGAACATAACCTTATCATGCTGGAGATTACTTCTTCACTTACTGATGCAGAATTTGAGGACACTAAGACATGTAAAACTGCCAAGCAAATGTGGGACCAACATACAATATTTTATGGAGGATATGTAAATGTACTGAGAGCTAAAGCTGAAATTCTTCAAGGAAAATTTGATGATATGAGAATGAAGGAAGAATAAAACATAACACAGTACAGTACTCGAATTAAGAAAGTTGTGAATTATATTCGAGGATCTAGTGGAACTATTGATGAAGACACTATTGTGAGTAAGATTCTTAGAAATGTATTGCCTATTTATTCTATAAGAATCTCTATAATATATGAAATGAGAGGAGCACCTGGAAATAATATTACTATTGATATTCTTGTTGGAAGATTGATTTCTTTTGAGCTAAATAATTTTGACAACAGTATTGAACCATCTATGGAATCCACATTTATGTCTACTTTGAAAATTGGTAAATCTAGTAGCAAACACATAATTAGAAATAAAAGTGACAGTGATAGTGATGACAAGGAACTTGATGAACTTGAAGCTTTAATGGTTAGAAGATTGCACAGAGGTAAAGGAAGATATAAAGGTAAACTACCTTTGATATGCTTTAATTGTAAAGAGATTGGCCATTTTGCTGCAAGATGCCCTAACAGAAAGAATGATGGTAGAAATGATAGATCTAATGATAGAAATGATGACTAAGACTACAGAAGAAATCGATAGTATGACAGAAGAGATAACTCAGATTAAAAAGATAAAGGAAAGAAGGCTTGTTACATTTCTAAAGATAAATATAATGATAGTGGTTCTGACAGTGATGAAGATATTGAGACAGTGTTTGTAGCTTTGAAAGATTATTTAGATGAAGATGAAAGGTATGTAGAAACAACACTTATCTCTAAAGTTAGTAAGCATGATATTTGGGTTATTGATAGTGGTTGTACAAATCACATGACTGGTGATAAAGGAAATTTTGAATTTCTTGAACATTATGATGGAGGATCTGTTAGAATGGGAAATGATACACCCTGTCAAGTGAAAGGAAAAGGTACTATTATGTTGAACAATCAAATCAAACGCGAGAATTCTTATTGGGTAAAAGGACTTAACTATAATATGTTGAGTGTTTCACAGTTGAATAACATAGGTCACTGAGTTGCATTTGAGAATAGAAAATAAAAAATCTATGATGGAACTAGAAAGTTGATCGGCACTGGTGAACAATCTAAAGGTAACCTATTCTACCTTGACACAACTGAAACTACTTGCTTATTGACAAAGAATGAAGATATATGGTTATGGCATAAAAGGATTTGTCATGTAAATTTTGACAACATGATTAAGATTAGTAAGAAAAGAAAAGTTAGAGGCTTACTGAGCTTATCTAAACCAGACCATGTAATGTGCAAAAATTGTCAAATGGGAAAGATGTCAAAATCTAGTTTCAAGAGAAAGAATTGTTCATCTAATGATATTTTGGAGTTTGTTTATACAGAACTATGTGGACCAATGAGAACATGGAGCTATTATGGGGATAGATGTTTTATTTTATTTGTTGATGACTACTCTAGAATGACGATTGTCATGTTCCTAAAAGAAAAATCTAAAGAATTTAAGATGTTTAAATGGTACAAAGCTAAAGTGGAAAAAGAAACTGGTAGAGATTTGAAGTGTTTGGGAACTGATATAGGAGGTGAATTTATTTTTGATGAGTTCACTAACTTTTGTAGAATATGGAATCAAAAGAAAGGTTTCTGCACCAAGGACACCATAGTAGAATGGAATTGCTGAAAGAAGGAATTGATCAATTGTTGATTGTGTCAAAACACTAATGACTGAAAATAATGTTGCACAAACATACTGGAGAGAAGTAGTAAGCATGGTTGTTTACACACTGAACTGATTCCAATTGAATAAAGACACAAACAAAACACCTTATGAGCTATGGTATGGGTATACACCTAATGTGAGCTATTTTAGAATATTTGGTAGTCGGTTTTATATTCTGAAAGATGATTGAAATGGTAAATTTGATTCAAAAAGTGATGAAGGAATATTTCTTGGATATTCTACTAAGAGTAAAGCTTACAAATGTTTGAACAAGACATCTAACAAAATCATTGAGAGTGCATGATGAAGGGTGCTCCCCTTAATGCCACAAACACATAACAGAAACAGAGAAACAACAACAATTCGCAAGAACAGAAAATGGGCTTCTTATTATCTCCACAAATGTGGAATTAAAAAATTTTAGAATTACAATATGCAAAGCCACATGGGCATTCCCCTTACAATATTCTGTAGGAAAAAGCCTCGAATTATTACCCAGATCTACCCAGAACTGCCCTAGATAACACTACGGGCCTTCTTTATATAGGCAATTTCCACCGCCTGAGAAGGTTCCAGAAATCTAGCCATTAAGGCCGACTACCCTTAGCATTTAATTATTTTTCACTTTTATTACAAAAGGGTCAGCTTT
>MU227763.1:566921-619583 GCA_018584345.1 Thuja plicata
AAATTTTGAAGGAAAATTATTTTCTGCTATTTCAGGTGACCCAACTTCCAGAGACCATAAGTCATCACCAGTTGACTCGATTGACTATTATAACCCCATTTCAAAAATGCCACGAAGCGCTCTACAACCACTTTATTATGCAAGCATCATTGAGCCCAAGTTTCAACCTCATCCGGGGCCTCTAAAGCCTTCAAAACTGAGCTCAAAGTTTCTGTACCCTGTTTTCAATACCGAAGATTTTCAATATCTTCAAAACTAGACCTGATCTAGCCATGAAACTTTACTGGCAAGCTGATATGACTGAGATGAACCTCCACATGCAAAATCAGAACATTTCGAGATCGTATGGCCAACTTACTAAAAATAGCAAGTTTCCATAAAAAGAAGCTCTGCACAAGGTAGCCCTTATTGAAAAGAAAACATAAATATTTTTGGGTGATGCAAGATTGCCCTTACACCCAGGATGCTCCTGCATCAATTATTAAAATTTAAACTTTATAAACCAAAACATCAATTCAAATGATAACACAATAACACAATACGTTTTTTGAAGAAACCCAGTTCAAGGTAAAACCCCAGTGGGAATTAGCACCCACAAATGATGTACTGAGATTATAGTATCCATGTTAAAAGATTTAGCCATGTTAGGAGCTTGTTAAAACATTACAATACATAGTCCCTGTTAAAGGACATGCCTTGTTAGGATTAAAGAGTAACAGTGGGCTCACTTCCCAAAGAAGGTTAAAGCCACCCTCAAGGATTAACAATCTAAACAAGTGTATATAGAGAGTATACAATCTAGTGAACTATCTGATAGCAACTATCTTTTCTTGGTTAGTTCCAATGAAGATAACAATCACAAACTTTTTTCTACATCTAGCAGCCAAACAAGCCTCAGCTTCCACACTTCTCTGCCTTTTCAATCTCTACCACATATTTCCAAAAGAAAATATCTCTCATATATACCCTTTTACAATAATTCATTAGGTCAGCTAATTAAGCTTTCGCAATATACAAACAATTGATTAGGTCATCCAATTAAGGCTTTCGAATATAAAAATAATTATTTAACCCCTTGCTAAGATACAGAAGGTACCTAAAACAAGTAAACATCAATTTCAATACATCAGTTATATTCCAAGATTCACAATCCATGCTCACAATTCATAATACTCGTTACATCTCTAAAGTCGGCCACCAAATAGGTCTCCTCCAGAATACACGCCACAGCTGATGTCACCAACATTCTCACAACAATCGATCAATACCCAAAATTCCTCAATATGTACTCTATCATTCAATAAGCTTGCATCACCTAAAATATCTTTGCCTGTAAGATATACCCAAAACACAGAGACCTGCTTTGTCAAGCATCACAGTTATAGTCCAGAAATCAGTCTTCACTAAAACAGCTGTAACATCCTCAATATACAATATAAAGCCAAGCGACCTTAGGAATAAGGTCAACACACATCCTTCTTCATATCACCAACTTCGATCATTCTGAAACATCCATACAGTATTTGTACACTTCTGTCAGTCAAATAACCAGTCTGTACTCTCCACACAAACATATGTTAACATCAGTGACAAAAAATAAATATCAACAACATAAGCAGTACCCAAAGCTGGTATCATCCAACAATCTCCCCCTTTGGCATTGATGGAAACATATGGGAAAATCCATCAACCCAAAAAGTACTCCCTCTCAATACAATATTCTCAATATCCTTAACACAAATCTCCCCAAAACAGTAGGGATTTTCACATAGAATCTTTCCCCCTTTGGAAGCAATGGAAAAGGGTGTCATAACTCATCTGTAATCTTCTATAAGGTGTAGCTTTTTCAAATCTTCATGTCTAACAACTAGGTGCAAGATCACCCAAATATGCTATATAGTATTCCTGTGATCACTCCCCCTGAGGAGTAGATCCATACATCAAGTCCAGAAAATGATATAGCTCTTAAAGCCACTGGACTGATACATGACTGCATCAATTAATTACCACTAGGAGGGGCTGTCACCCCAATCATGCTTCTGAGGTATTCAAAAGAATATTTTGGCAAAGGTTTTGTAAATATATCTGATATATGTTCCTTTGTGCTAATATACTCTTGTCTCATCTATTTATCTGCTACCCTTTCCCTCAAAAAATTATACTTAATATAAATATGCTTAGTCTTTGAATGCATTACAGTATTCTTTGACATATTCACTGTGCTGGTGTTATCACAATGGATAACCACTGGCTCTTCAAAAATTATTCCAATGTCTTTAACCATTTGTTTCATCCAAACAACTTGTGTACAAGTTAATGCAGAAGCAACATACTCTGATTCAGCAGTAGATTGAGCAATACAGTCCTACTTCTTGCTCAACCAAGAAACCAGTCTTTTCCCAAGGAAAAATGCTCCACCACTTGTACTCTTTTTTTCATCCATGTTATCTTCCCAATCAACATCAATATAAGCTTGTAAAATAAAGTCATCTATTTTTTCATACCACAATCCATATTTTATTGTTCCTTTCAAATATCTAAAAATTATTTTCACAATAGCAAGGTGTGTCTCTTTAGGATCTGCTTGATATATTGCCACAATTCCAACTGCATTGGAAATATTTGGTCTAGTGTGAGTTAGATATTGTAAACCACCAATCATTGATCTGTACTTTGTATGAAAAACACTTTGAGTCTCATCATTACTAGTCATTTTATATCCAGTCAACATGGGTGTCCCAACAGGTTTACAATTTTTCATTCCAAATTTTTTCAACATTTCCTTAAGATACTTGGTCTGAGATGTAAAAATACCATTCTTATTATGATTAATTTACAAACCAAGAAAAAATTTCATCTCACCAATCATTGACATCTCAAATTCATTTTCCATTTCTTTAGAGAATTTCTTACTCATCTTATCATTGCCTCCAAAAATGATATCATCAACAAAAACTTCTATGATTAAGATTTCATCTTCATCAGTTCTTAAATATAAATTATTGTCTAAATTTCCTTTCCTAAAACCAAGACAAAGTAAGTACTTGTCCATTCTTTCATACCATGCTCTCGGTTCTTGTTTCAATCCATACATTTCTTTCTTCAACTTGTAAACCATGTCTTCATTATCTGTCAGAGGAAATCCATCAGGTTTCTCTATGGATACTTCTTCCAAATCTCCATTCAAGAATGTTGACTTCACATCCATCTAATATACTTTAAAGTCTTTATGTGCAGCATAAGCAAGGACAAGAGTAAATGTTTCTTCAAAATCTATGCCTTCTTGTTGTGAATAGCCTTTACAAATCAGTCTAGCCTTGTTTCTTACCACTCTTCTTTCCCCATCCATCTTGTTTCTGAAAACCCATTTAGTACCTATCACATTTTTGTTCTTAGGTCTTGGAACCAATTCCCAAGTTTTTTTTTTCTTTATCAAGTTCTTCTTGCATAGCTTTAGTCCAAGATTCATCTCTACATGCTTCATCAGTAGTTTTCAGTTCAACTTGAGAAATCAAACAAATTTCATCTCTAAATTTAGATCTAGTCATCATACCTTTACTTAAATCACCAATTATTTGATCTTTAGGATGGTTCTTCTTTACATACCTCGGTGTCTTAGGAGTCTCAGTAACCTTAGTTAGTTCATCTTCAATCTCATTATCAACCATAAAAGGTTCTTCAGGTTCAGTCATGACCTCTTTTATCTCTAAAAACTAACCATGGTCATATATTCTTTCCTGAATCTGAAAATTGTCATCTATACTCATATTAGTTCTTTCAATCAACTTCCTCAATCTCAGATTGAAACATTTATATGCTTTACTCTTAGTAGAATAACCAAGGAAAATACCTTCATCACTTCTAGCATCAAACTTCCATATCTCATCATCTCTCTTAATATAACATTTACTACCAAATATTCTAAAATATTTCACATAGGTGCATTGATCAAACCTTAATTCATAAGGAGTTTTACTTGTACCTTCTCTGATCTGAATTCTATTCAAGGTGTACATAGTAGTACCAAAAGCTTCTCTCTAATGAACATGTGATACATTTCCTTCCAGTAGCATAGTTCTTGTAGCATCTAATATTGTTCTATTTCTTCGCCTTGGAATCTCATTTGTTGTGGAGTCCTAGGTGCAGATGTCTGTCTAAATATTCAATGCTCTTCACAGTGTGAATTAAATAAATCTGATGTAAACTCACCACCTCTGTCTGATCTCAAACATTTTATTTTCAAACCAAATTCATTCTCAACTTTTCTTTGAATAACTTGAATTTGTCAAATGCTTCAGATTTATCTCTCAAATATGTAACCCACATCATTCTAGAAAATTCATCAACAAAAAATATAAAGTACATTTCACCGTAGTAAGATCTTGTTCTTGTAGGACCACACAGATCTGTATGCACCAGATCCAACTTCTCTTTTGCTGAATAAGATTTTCTTTTAAAAGTGCTTCTAGTTTGCTTCCCCATAACACACTCTCTATGCATAGTGTTAGATGGTTTCACAATCTTAGGTAGATCTCTTACAACATTTTTCATACTCACCTTTACAATGTTATCAACGTTAACATGACAAAATCTTATGTGCCATAACCAACTCTCATCAACCTTCATCATAAAATAATAAGCTTCAGACGTGTTCAATCAAAATACATTACCTCTAGATTTAGTACCAGATGCAATCAAGTCTCCTGATTTACTTCTGATAGAACATTTCACATCAATGAATTTTAATTGATAACCTCTGTCCACTAACTGTCCAACACTCAATAGATTATGCTTAAGTCCATCAACAAGTAGTACATTTTCAGTATTAGTCTTTCCATCCAGAGAAATAGATCCAACTCCAATGATAAACTTAGGAGTATTGTCACCAAATCTAACAACTCCACTATCATATATTTTTAGACTCACAAACTTGTTTTCATCTCCAGTCATATTATGTGAACAACCACTATCTATAACCCATTCAAATTTATTTTCAACACTGGATACTAAGGCTTTTTCTTCATGCAATGGTTCATCATCTTTAATAGAAATAAATCCAATTTCATCATAGTCTACATCATCATCATATACACCTTAACTTGCATAATAACATTCCTTGTCTTTTGAATACTTAGATTTGAAAAACTTAGGTTTGTGCTTTGGAACCCTTGTAGGACATCAAGATGCAAAATGACCAATCTTATTACATGAAAAAAATTTCAAAGGTAACTTGCCTTCAAATTTACCCTTACCTCTCTTTTCTCTTCTAGCAATCAGTGCTACCACTTTGTCTAGATTTCTTTCTTACTCCTGTATCTCTTCTCATTCATTAGCATAGTCTCCAAGTCCTTCTCTCAGATCACCATTGCTGGTGTTCACATTTCCAGATAAGGTATTTTTGTTTCTATGGATAGCCGCCTTAAATGTTGACTCAACATTACATAAAGAATCTCCCATTTCTGCGGCCTCAAAAGTAGTTATCTTTCCGATCAACATTCCTCTAGTAAAGTTCAGTGTCAAAGGTATAATCTCCTTTATAGCCTATACTTTAGTTTTGTTAATAGGTGTCAAAGATCTGAGTATCTTCACAATCACTTCTTCCTCACTGTAAGTACCTCTAGAGTTTCTGAAGCCAGTAACCACTTCATTAATTCTCTATGCATATTCCTTAATGTTCTCATCTTCTCTCATCTTCATTGATTCTATTTTTTTCTTCCAATTTTGTATATTTTCCATTAGAGTAAATTTATCTCTTATATACAATTCTTCCAATCTTGTCCAAATCTCATGTGCAAAATCCAAGTCTTTTACTTCTATGAATTTTCCTTTAGAAAGTGTGTTGATCAAAGATTCCCTTGCAACCATATTACATGAAAATATCTTCTTATCATCTTCAGTAGCCTTCTCCAATTCATCCGCAGTCACTATCTTTTCTTTCTTTTTCGTGATCATCTAGTAGTCAATTCCCAAACATAGCAAATGTGTTCTCATCTTGTTTTTCCAACTGTAAAAGTTTTTCAAGATCAAATTTTGGACTATCCTTCCTGTAGTAAGTCATCTTTAGGATCACCTCAAGTTGTTAAGCTTTCTCTCTAAGGACCAGTAGCTCTGATACCAATTGTTAGGAATAACAATCCATAAGACAATTGAGAGGGGGGGTGAATCAGTTGTGATATATATTATTAAACTTTAAACTTTATAAACCAAAACATCAATTCAAATGATAACACAATAAATGCCAACACAATACTTGTTGTCAAGGAAACCCTATTAAGGGTAAAACCTCGGTGGGAATTATCACCCACAAATGATATACTGAGAGTATAGTATCCATCTTAAAATATTTAGCCCTATTAGGATCTTGTTATAACATTACAGTACATAGTCCCTGTTAAAGGACAGACCCTGTTAGGAGTCAAGAGTAACAGTGGGCTCACTATCGAGGCACACTTCCCAAAGAAGGTTAATCCACCCTCAAGGATTAACATCCAAACAAGTGTATATAGATAATATACAATCCAGTGAACTGTCTGATAGCAACTATATTTGCTTGGTCAGTTCCAACAAAGAATAACAATCATAAAATTTTATCTACATCCAGTAGCCAAACAAGCCTCGTAAATTCCACACTTCTCTTTCTTTTCAATCTCTACCACATCTTTCCAAAAGAAAATATCTCTCATATATACCCTTTTACAATAATTCATTAGGTCAGCCAATTAAGCTTTCCCAATATACAAAAAATTAATTAGGTTGGCCAATTAAGGCTTTCCAATATACAAACAATTATTTAACCCCTTGCTAGGATACACAAGGTACCTAAAACAAGTAAACATCAATTAAAATATATTTGTTATATTCCAAGATCTGCAATCCATGCTCACAATTCATAATACACACTACATCTCTGAATTCGTCCACCAAATAGTTCTCCTCGATAATAAACCCTACAGATAACGTCACCAACATTCTCATGACAATCGATCAATACCCAACATTCCTCAATATGTCCTTTATCATTCAATAAGCTTGCATCATCTAAAATATCTTTTCCTGTAAGATATACCCAAAACATAAAGACCTACTCTATCAAGCATCACAGTTAGAGTCCAGAAACCAGTCTTCACTAAAACAACTATAGTATCCTCAATATGCAATATAAATCCAAGAGACCTTAGGAATAAGTTCAACACACATCCTTCTTCATATCACCAACTTTGATCATTCTGAAACATCCATATTATGTTTGTACACTTATGTTAGTCAAATAACCAGTCTTTACTCTCCACAGAAACATATGTTGACATCAGTGACAAAACATGAACAGCAATAGCATAAGCAGTACCCAAATCTGATACCATCCAACAGAAACAAACTCTCTTCTCCCTTTTTTCTCTTTCTTTGAGCTTTCCCTTTTGGAGTTAGATATATCCTCCAAGACTTTAACAAATTCTCCCTCCTCCAAGGTTATCTCTTGTTCAACCATCTTATCCTTATCCTCTCCAGTCTTCTCTAAAGATTTGAAACTGTCCTCTACACCCATCAATGGAGGGAGCAACCCTTCCAAGGGTCCTTGCTCCAAAGATCACCAGCCAAAGGGCTGATGGAAATAGATTCAGTGAGAGCCATTGCAAAAGGATCTCTAAATCCCCACCATCCATCCTGGGGGCATCCTTGCAATCTGTCACAACATGACCATGTTTATCACACTGCTAGCAGTGAAGGGTGGCATTCTCATACACATTGGCCCGATTCCAGTTTCCCCATTTGGATTTCAGCATCACAAAGTTGGGGAGGGGTTTATTCATTATAAAATTCACATAGAATCTCACAAACACTAGCCTCAACTTTTGCAAAGTAACAAAATATGCTAACATGTATTGGCCAAATGAGTTCCCAATCCAATGGAGCACTTTCTCATCCCAGAATTCTAGGGGGAGCCCTAGGAGATGGACTCACACCCATGTAGCCTTTTGAAGCTCCACTTCTAGGTTAAACCTAGGCTTCTATTTTTCCATTAACAAACAATGCTTCCCATAACACCAGTTTCTCATGGAAACATGTGTGAAATCCACCACAGCATTAAACTTAAATATAAATAGGCCCCCAGGCATGGCCAAGACACTAAGTTTCCCTTTACCTTTCTATCTCATAGCGCACCACCGTCACACCATATCAATGGTGGGCCTAAAGGTGATGAATCTCCCCGCCAAACAAAGTTGTAGCGAGGCAGAAATGTTGTCAACCACCCCATCAGGGACAATGATCTCCAGACCAAAATCACCCGCAGTACATTTAGGGACATCTGAGGAGTCAGGGGTCTCCTTTCCTAACACCAAATTCTTCCAACCCCCACCTGGCAGTCCTTTTCTACCCCCACCTTCTTAGGGCTAGACAGAATGGAATCGTTACTCGCCAGATTTTGCAAGTAAGAAGAGTCATCCAAGACTGAAACCGCAGATGAACCGAAGCCTGAATTTTTAGCAGAGCACACTCTATCATCCCAGTGTGACAGTACAAGGATTAGGTCTGAATAGAGAACCACTGGGTGCCCTGGATCCCCCAACAGTGAGGAGGTCAAAGCCAGCATGAATTCAAAAAAAAACCCAGCAGAGCAGGAACTTTGATGGTTGCATTTATTTTTTTAGTATGGTTTTCAGTATGTTACCAGATATTGTGTGAGTGAATTATGAATTTAAGTATGTTTATGAAGTTGTTGTTCTAATGGAAGAATATGTTATGTGTTATGATGTTAGCTTTGTAATCTCAACTTTTGATATGAAGTATTGAGTTGGTTATGTTTGAATAAAATCAAATTGGGTAATTTCTAAAATAGTCAGTGATAGATAGAAATTTATTTGAATGTTATCTCAAATCTGTAAACTCTTTGATGGAGCGGTCATAGGATATGATTAAGAACAATGTCCAAATACTATGTTGGCAATCACGACTCATATTATTGAAAGGTAAAACTAGTTTATTGGACTGGAAGCGGTGTTAACATGATGAATAGGTAAACAAGATAGAGTTCTTGAATAGGTAATGAAGATTTGTGAATCGGTGAAGCAATTTGAAGTGGCAATAGGATCAATGATTTTTTTCATGAAGTAGTAATCTAGTTCCATGATTTTTGGAATACTTTTGACATCACATTACCCGAGGTATGCATTTGAGGTATATTTTTCAAGAAGTTTCTTTTGGTCAAACGCATTTTTGAAGATGGTTCAATTTCCAAGGTGAAATCCATATTTAAGTCGACGCAATCAGAGAAAATGGTTTATGATTTGTTAGATACATTGTATCTCACCTAATAAGATCTGGATTGTTCATATCAAATCTAGGGTTTATTTTAAGTTGGTGGAAGAAAATCTATATATTGGAATGTTGAAGTAGAAGTTATTGGCTGATTGTGAATTGTAGAAGGAATAGGTGACAAAGCAAGTAAAGATTCAAGTGAGATCAAGCCAAGGAAGAATATAGTGTGTGGAGAAGAATTTCAGAGCTTAATTGGATTTTATCATGCATAGGTAGTGCAATTTTACAGATCACTTTGTCTGTTGACTTCTAACAATTTTAATAGTGAAATTCCTTAACAAGGTGGATCCTAACAGATTTTTATTGTAAATCCTCTAACAAGGTGCCAATCGAATGGAATGTACTAAAGTCCTCTAACAAGGCTGCTCCTAATAGGGAAATTATCCTAACAGATCTAAAGGAAAATCCTTTAACCGAGTGGCACCTAACAACTTTATTGTAACCTTTAATAGGGTAAGCTCTTAACATGGAGTATTCTAGAAAGAGTACATATTTAGTGGGTACCGACTCCCATCGTGGTTTTTCCCATTTGGATTTCCATGAGAAAAATATGTTTTTACATTGTGTGATTGATTACTTGTGGATGCATGCTTTGAAAGTTTTATTTATATTAGATATTGTTGAATGTTTTGATGCATAAAGTCAAAAGAGGTTGAAGTCAATGAATTTTTTTATTACTGATTCACCCCTCCCCTCTCAGTAATCAGACATGTATTAACAATTTATTATTTCCATCTCCCCATTTCTTCTTGTTTCTACACTGTGTCCAAACATTTCTTCTTCATATACTTGTCGATGTATTTGTTTCTTCTTCATATACTTGTTGATGTGTTTATTTCTAGTTATATATTGAATTTGACAATAATAATGTATTTTAATATCAGTATGGGAGAAACATATGCAAAAAGAAGGTTTTTATCAAACAAGAAAAGTAGGCTTAGTGTGGGGCAAGTGATGCAGTAAACCTCAGAGGATCCAATAAAGGACTATCCAAACTTGCAGCCAACAATAAGAACAACAATGGAAACACAACAATAACACATATATAACAACTTATATCAATTTATATTCATATTCAGATCCAATTACCTACAACATGTTGGGTTTTAAGGTCTTCCCGGTTATGGCCAAAACAACAAGATCTCACAGGATCCAACTTCACCATCCTACTCTACAACTACGTGGAAGAAACCAGATCTAAACTTGTGCTCACAAGCCACCAAGAAATCTTACAAGTTTCTATCTTACCCACTTACTACTGTTTTCTATCAAATCTTCCACTCTACCTCGGTCGCCTATTCCTCTCTAAAATGCTACCTACACACTCCTTATATACAACACAACCACAATTTGGCTTCACAAACACATATTAAATGAAAGTCGGCCAAATACAATCCATGATGAATCATATTAAATGACCCATTCAACTGTAAACAAATAATAAATATATAGAAGAAAGCACCAAATCAAATTTGGGTCCACACAAGATCCAATGCATCAAATCTGCACACCTTGGAACTTTGCACGATCACAATGACCCCCTCAAATCATGAATGCAATTTCCAATGCTCGTCCAATCCATAAAATCTAGTAAGTGAACTCATCAACTGAGACCCCAAGTCAGTACCGAGCACAAACAAATCCATCGAGCCCATTCGATGAATCAACACTGCCAACAAACACTGAGTCTATTTGGTGAAGCAAAACACCCCTTCCACTAAGAACCAAGCACTAAAATGACCGAGAACAACCAGAATCCACCGTGATCTTGTAACTCACCTACCAAGCACCAAACAGAACTTAAACATATTTTTGATCGACACAGGGTTGCCAACTTCCCTAGGATGCTCCTACATCAAACACCCCAGGTGAAAAATTATGTTCTCAGCATCTTGATGAATATTCTCTAGGATTCATCACATAGATCCCAAACTGATTCTTCATATACATGTCTTTTGAGTCCTTAACTGATACACTCTTTGCTTTATTCCACTTCTGCAAACTCTTTCCTACAACAAACAACTGATTGTCTTTCCTCCTCACATCTTTCCTTAGGTTACTACAGGTTTTTTTTCCACTCTTATCTCTAAACCTCTGAATTTCCTTCATCTCAACCCTATCACTGACACTTAGATTCCTCCTACCAAACTTTTGTATCCTTCAAAGGAATCAAAATAAACTTTTGTCCATCTTTCACGATAGTAAATATGTTCCTCTTATAGTCATGAATAGCCTTTCTATCATACTGTCAAGGTCTCCCAAGTAAAACATGACAAGAACTCATCTCCACAATGTCACATAATAATTCATCCTTATAAGAACCAATGTGAAAACTTACCATGCATTTCTCCTTCACCTCCATCACATGATATTCTTGTAACCACCTTATCCTATAAGGACAAGGATGTTTCAACCTCCTTAAACTAAGCTTCTGAACCATCTCCTCAGAAACCAATTTATCGGTACGTCCTCCATCAACAATCACCTTACAACATTTACCACCAGACTTACACATAGTCCTAAACAATTTCTTCCTCTGACAAGAATCAACTTGTTTCGTGGGCAGTAATGTTCTCCTAAGAAAAAGATTCACACCTTCCACCTCAGGTTCATTCTCTGCAGCTTCATTCACCACAACATTTCAAAAACTACCAACCTTATATACATGGGGACATTCAAATGACCGATGTCCTTCTTCACCATAGTTATAACAGGTACCTATGAATACACCTCTACCCTTCCCCTCATTTCAACAGGTTTTGGTTCCTCCTCAACTCTCAGTTTATTCTTTCTGGACTGCTCTTTCTTCTCTTTCCCTTAGGAGTTACCTTGATGTCTCATTTTTAACTTATCTTCTACCTTTAGTGCATACTGATAAGCATCATCTACAACTAACCAATATTCAACATGCCAATCTCATTCTAGATATTGAATCTAAGACCATTAACATATCTGGTAGCTTTTTCCTTAGAAATCTCTTAATGCAGGTGCTTGAGAGGGTCATAAATTTTGACTCGGATGTGGGTTTTGGCTGAAATTTTGACTCGGATGTGGGTTTTGGCTGAAATTTTGACTTTGTTGGTGGTCGTTTTAAAATTTTTTCGAGAGCCTGAAATTTCATCTTGACCTCCAAAATTGGCTTTTTCCTATTTCTTTCCAGTTTTTTGAGTTTTGTTTTTTGTAATAAATATGAAATCATGTTTCTGATTTTGTGGGTTAGTTGGCAATTCGTCTTGCCTTAGTTGGGGGATTTTCTTGGGAAAAATCAAGATTCATAGGATGAGTTTTGAAAATTACCAAAAATGGAAAAATCTATTTTTCCCAAAAAATCTGCCAAATATGGTAATTTTTGGAATTGTAATAAGTAGGAGTTTTATTTCATTGTAGACAGAGAGTAAGTTGGATAAGTTTAATGAAGAATTTGAATTCTGCAATTTTGTTGTACATTTTTATGAGTAAGTGTTCTTGGGGGTTTTGTGGCTACATCATCTCCCTATGTCCAGATCTAATAGTCATCTTTTAGAACTCCTCGGTATAGTATTTCACACTGAGATCTTTTTGCTTCACATTTTGCAACTTCTTAAACAACTCAAGTTCATAGTCGGTAGGTATGAACTTAGTCTTCAATCTTGTCACCATTAATCTCCACCAAGAGATTTTCATCTCACCTTCTCCCTCCCTATCCCTCTATAAATCTTTCCACAAGAAGGAAACATGTCCTTTCAACTTAGTTTGTGCTAAACTCACTCTAAGAGGGTCTCCAATATCTTCGAACTCAAATTATTCTTCTAATTCACTGATCCAATCAATCAGGTCCTCGGGGTTCAACGTACCTAAAAAATTAGAAACTTCCATCCTATGAATTGTATTCAACAGAGTCATAGATCTTTCCAATCGATCAGCTCTGTCATCTCTAGTATGTCTAGCACCTTTGGTAGCAGCTTCAAAATCTTTGAAAGATTCCTCATGGCAATCCTCTATTCTAGGGTTCCTTAGTAAACCATTAATAGCCCTCATGATTTAAGCTACCACCTCATTCTTCATCACCTCTATCTCATATCTAAACCTTTTTGTCACTTTTGATTCCACCTCATCTGAGAGATCTGCAATCGCCCTAGGGTCCAATCTTCTCGAAGGCATCTTCCAAGATCTTTTGAAAATCCTTGGCAACAAATCCCAACCGACCACCTTGTGACAACCTTCAAACTGTATGCAACTCAGATCGCAACTTGCTACCTCACACAAATAGTCAGACATGTTTCACAAGTCTAGGAACACGAACCTGCAACCTTCACTCAAACCAACTAGATCAACCTCACCCTGATAATGAGCTAGCTCTAATACCACTTGATGTAGTCAATCTCAGAGGATCCAATAAAGGACTATCCAAACTTGCAGCCAACAATAAGAACAATAGAGGAAACACAACAATAACACATATATATCAATTTATATTCATATTCAGATCCAATTACATGCAACATGTCAGGTTGTAAGGCCTTCCCAGTTATGGAAAAAAAAACATAAAGTTCAAAAAGATCTCACAGGATCCAACTTCACCAGCCTACCCTATAGCTAAGTGGAAAAAACCAGATCTAAACTTATGCTCACAAACCACCAAGCAATCTTACAAGTTTCTATCTTACCCACTTACTATTGTCTACTATTAAATCTTCCACTCTCTACCTCTGTCGCCTCTTCCCTCTCTAAAATTCTACCTAAACACTCCTTATATACAACACAGCCACAATTTGGCTTCACAAACAGATGTTAAATGACAGTCGGCCCAATACAATCCATGATGAATCATATTAAATGACCTAGTCGGCTGCAAACAAATAATAAATACATAGAAGAAAGCACCAAATCAGATTTGGGTCCACACAAGATCCAATGCATCAAATCCACACACCTTGGAACTCTACACAATCATAATGACCCCCTCAAATCATGGATGCAATCTCTAATGTATGCCTAATCCATAAAAGCTAGTCGGTGAAATCATCAACCGAGACCCCAAGTCAGTACCGAGAACAAACAAAGCCACCAATCACGTTCGGTGGATTAGTGTTTCCAACAGACATCGAGTCTATTCAGTGAAGCAAAAAATTCCTTCCACTGATAAGCAAGCACTAAAATGACCAAGAAAAACTAGACTCCATCGAGCTCTGCCAATTCACCTACCGAGCACCAAACAGAACTTAAACATATTTTTGATCGACACAGGATTGCCAACTTCCCTAGGATGCTCCTGCATCAAACACCCCAGGTGCAAAAATAAGTTCTTAGCAACTTGACAAACATCTTCTGGGATTCACCACATATATCCTAAACTTATTCTTGATATACATGTCTTTTGAGTCCTCAACCGATACACTCTTTCCTTTACTCCACTTCTGCAAACTCTTTCCTGCAACAGACAACTGATTTCCTTGCCTCCTCACATCTTTCCTTGGGTTACTACAGATTTTTTATGCACTTTAATCTCTAACCCTCTGAATTTCCTTCAGCTCAACCCTACCACTGACACTCAGATTCCTCCTACCAAATTTTGTATCCTTTAAAGGAATCAAAATAAACTTCCATCCATCTTTCAGGATAGTAAAGATGTTCCTCTTACAGTCATGAATAGCATTTCTATCATACTACCAAGGTCTCCCAAGTAAAACATGACAAGAACTCATCCTTGATGCAGTCAAGCTCGAAGGATCCAATAAAGGACTATCCAAACTTGCAGCCAACAATAAGAAAAACAACAAAAAAATGACAATGAAACATATATAATAACTTATATCAATTTATATTCATATTCATATTCAGATCCAATTACATGCAACATGTTGAGTTGTAAGGCCTTCCTGATTATGGCCAAAACAACAAAAAGTTCAACAAGATCTCAAAGGATCCAACTTCACCATCCTACCCTACAGCTAAGTGGTAGAAACCAATTCTAAACTCTTGCTCGCAAGCCACCAAGTAATCTTACAAGTTTCTATCTTACCCACTTACTACTTTCTGTTATCAAATCTTCCACTCTCTACCTTTGTCACCTCTTCCCTCTCTAAAATGCCACCTACACACTCCTTATATACAACACAACCACAAGTCAGCTTCACAAACACATATTAAATGGCAGTCGACCCAATGCAATCTGTGATAAATCATATTAAATGACCCAATCGACTGCAAACAAACAATAAATACACAGAAGAAAGCACCAAATCAGATTTGGGTCCACACAAGATCCAATGCATCAAATCCACATGCCTTTGAACTCTACACAATCACAATGACCCCCTCAAATCATGAATGCAATCTCTAATGTCCGTCCAAAGCATAAAATCTAGTCGGTGAACTCATCAACCAAGACCCCAAGATGGTACCGAGCACAAACAAAGCCACCAAGCCCATTCGGTGGATCAGTGTTGCCAAATAACACCAAGTCAGTTTGGTGAAGCAAAAAACTCATTCCACTGATAACCAAGCACCGAAATGACTGATAACAACCAGACTCCACCGAATTCTGCCAACTCACCTACCGAGAACCAAACATAACTTAAACATATTTTTGATCGACATGGATTTCCAAATTCCCTAAGATGCTCCTACATCAGACACCCCAGGTGTGAAAATATGTTCCCAGTAGTTTGATGAACATCTTCTAGGATTCATCACATAGATCCTAAACCAATTCTTGATATACATGTCTTCTGAGTCCTCAACTGATACACTCTTTCCTTTACTCCACTTCTGCAAACTCTTTCCTAAAATAGACAACTGATTATCTTGCCTCCTCACATCTTTCCTTGGGTTACTACAGGTTTTTTTTCCACTGTGATCTCTAACCCTTTGAATTTCCTTCAGCTCAACCCTACCACCGACACTCAGATTCGTCCAACCAAACTTTGTATCTTTCAAAGGAATCAAAAAAAATTTTGTCCATCTTTCAATAAAGATGTTCCTCTTACAGTCATGAATATAATTTCTATCATACTACCAAGGTGTCCCAAGTAAAACATGACAAGAACTCATCCTTGATGCAGTCAATCTCGAAGGATCCAATAAAGGACTATCCAAACTTGTAGCCAACAATAAGAACAACAACTGAAACACGATAATGAAACATATATAACAACTAATATCAACTTATATTCATATTCAGATCCAATTACATGCAACATGTCAGGTTGTAAGGCCTTCCCAATTATGACCAAAATAAAAAAAAGTTTAACAAGATATTGCAGGATCCAACTTCACCATCCTACCCTACAGCTAAGTGGTAGAAACCAAATCTAAACTCTTTCTCGCAAGCCACCAAACAATCTTACAAGTTTCTATCTTACCCACTTATTACTGTCTGCTATCAAATCTTCCACTCTCTACCTCTATTGCCTCTGCCCTCTCTAAAATTCCACCTACACACTCCTTATATACAACACAGCCACAAGTCAGCTTCACAAACACATATTAAATGATAGTCGACCCAATGCAATCCATGATGAATCATATTAAATGACCCAGTCAGCTACAAAGAAACAATAAATACATAGAAGAAAGCACCAAATCAGATTTGGGTCCACACAAGATCCAATGCATCAAATCCACACGCCTTAGAACTCTGCACAATCACAATGACCCCCTCAAATCATGGATGCAATCTCTAATGTCTACCCAATCCATAAAAGCTAGTCGGTGAACTCATCAACCGAGACCCCAGGTCGATACTGAGAACAAACAAAGCCACCGATCCTGTTCGGTGGATCAATGCTACCAATAGACACCGAGTCTGTTTGGTGAAGAAAAAAATTCCTTCCACTGATAACCAAGCACCAAAATGATCGAGAACAACCAGACTCCACCGAGCTCCGCCAACTCACCTACCAAGCACCAAACATAACTTAAACATATTTTTGATCGACACGGAATTGCCAACTTCCCTAGGATGCTCCTACATCAGACACCCCAAGTACAAAAATATGTTCTCAGTAGCTTGATGAACATCTTCTGGGATTCATCACATAGATCCTAAAATGATTCTTGATATACATGTCTTCTGAGTCCTCAACTGATACACTCTTTCCTTTACTCCACTTTTGCACACTCTTTCCTGCAACAGACAACTGATTTCCTTGTCTCCTCACAAATTTCCTCGAGTTACTACAGGTTTTTTTTCCACTCCGATCTCTAACCCTCTGAATTTACTTCAGCTCAACCCTACCACCGACACTCAGATTCCTCCTAGCAAACTCTGTATCCTTCAAAGGAATCAAAATAAACTTATGTTCATCTTTAAGGATAGTAAAGATGGTCCTCTTACAGTCATGAATAGCCTTTCTATCATATTGCCAAGGTCTCCCAAGTAAAACATGACAAGAAATCATCCTTGATGTAGTCAAGCTCAGAGGATCCAATAAAGGACTATCCAAACTTGCAGCCAACAATAAGAACAACAGCGGAAACACGACAATGAAACATATGTAACAACTTATATCAATTTATATTCATATTCAGATCCAATTACATGCAACATGTTGGGTTGTAAGGCCTTCCCAATTACGTCCAAAATAACAAAAAGTTCAAGATCTCATAGGATCCAACTTCACCAGCCTACCCTACAGCTAAGTGGTAAAAACCAGATCTAAACTTTTTCTCGCAAGCCACCAAGCAATCTTAAAAGTTTCTATCTTATCCACTTACTACTGTCTGCTATCAAATCTTCCACCCTCTACCTTTTTCGCCTATGCCCTCTCTAAAATGCCACCTACACACTCCTTATATACAACATAGCCACAAGTCAGCATCACAAACACATATTAAATGACAATCAACCCAATGCAATCCATGATGAATCATATTAAATGACCCATTCGGCTGCAAACAAACAATAAATACATAGAAGAAAGCACCAAATCAAATTTAGGTCCACACAAGATCCAATGCATCAAATTCATATGCCTTGGAACTCTGCATGATCACAATGATCCCCTCAAATCATGGACGCAATCTTCAAAGTCTGCCCAATCCATAAAAGCTAGTTGGTTAACTCATCAATCGAGACCCCAAGTCGGTACCAAGCACAAACAAAGCCACCAAGCCTGTTTGGTGAATTAGCATTGCCAAAAGACATCGAGTCCATTCGGTGAAGCAAAACACTCCTTCCATTGAGAACCAAGTGGTGGAACCCAAATTTACAAGACATATTTGTATATCTAAACAACTCATGGATGTATTTTTATATACCTATGTCAATGAAATTCTTATGTTTTATGTTGTTGTTTTACCTTAATGTTCTTATTCATATTCAAATTCATATTTATAACCGTTGATTATGTCTTCATGAGTTTTTAGTTACTTTATGCTTTTGTGCAGATCTATTCAGTGATTAAAATTCAACAAAGATCTACAGTTGGAGTGATCCTGCAAACAGAAAGTAAACATTTCTTTATCCATCAAGGGATTGTGCTTGATTGACGTGTGTCTCGGGCCCGCCAGTGCTTTGAATAAACAAACGCAGATCAAAATTAAACCTTAGTGATGATTGATGGTGAGCGTAATCCCGTGATCGAAAGATGCACATCCTTTAACCATTAAGGGAACACGACTAGATAACACGTGTTCGCTGAGATCTCAGCTGGGTGGGGTCAAAGACAGTCAAAGTATCAAGTATATATGAATTCATTCGATGGCTGGTGCTATCCCTTAAAGTAGAAACTAAATTATCTTTACTCTTCAAGGCTTCACAGATTTACACCACGTGTCCTGGTCCCACATATTTGAGCAACTAACGAAGATCTACGGCTTAAGATTAGATTCCATCGATGGTTGGTGTAATCCAGCAAACAGAAGATGCATGACCTTGATACATCATGGGATTATGACTGGTCGAAACGTGTCTCAACCCCACTAAGGTTATGAGAAATGATATGGAAGATCAATGGTTAAACATAAAATGATATCTACAATGGACACAATGCCTCAAAGTGAAGATGTAGGTTCTTTACCCATCAAGGCATTGCGACAAATCAACGCATGTCTTGGGCCCACAAACATTCTGAGCAATAAGGCAGAAGGAATACAGCTAACATTATCTAATTGGTCAATCATATTGATGAGGATACACATCAGTTTGAAAGAAAATTAAATTTCACATTACTAAATCCCCTATCTTTTAGCACGTGGGTAAGATCAACGGTGATGTCTTAACTAAGGAGAAAAGGTGATTGAGTTTTAAAGAAGGTTGAAGGATGATGGGTGGTTAAACTTTAGTGAAGATCAATAGTAGGCATAATGCCTCAAAGTAGATATGCGTGACCTTTACCCTTCAAGTCATTGTGACAAAGTAACACGTGTCCCGGACCCACTAAAGTTTGAGCAAAGATAGAAGGATGATCGGCGGTTAAAGCATAGAAGAGATCTACAACTAGCGTGATTCCACTATTAGAAACTAAATGACTTTTACCCATTGCGGTATTTTGATATGTTGACATGTGTCTTTAGCGATGAAAAAGACAAAATGCTTGGGCAGAAGGGTTGAATTGGATTTTATTTACGTCATTTTAATATTTTAATTATATTTTATACTAGTTAGGCTTTTGTCTATTAACCGATACATCGTTATCATTTTTCATGAAGGGTTTCAAAGGTGGCAAGTACTATGGATCCATCTTCTAATAAGATGATACAATATTTAGGGATTAAGGAAGATGATTACATGCAGATGTTCTCTGGGGAATTTTCACAAAGATAGAGGATGTCAAATTATGGTCCACAGCCTCAACGTTTCTAAAACTAAATTTGTTCATGATATCTATTATCATACAGAATTTATATGGCTGCCAATGGATGAACGTATGATCGAAGTACCATGATGATCATATAAAAGATTACTATTTTAGCTATCTCAGACAAATCACAAGTGATTTGTTAGTGACCTGTTACTGTGAATCTTAACGGTCAGCAACTACTTTCAAATAAGGATGTTTATAATTCCTTTATCATAACTTTAATGTTCAATTGTTGATCTTAGGGTTAAGTTTAGTTATGAAGAGACACATTGGTCTTAAGCTTGTATGCATCCCTTGGACTTTATATATATAGGGATTCAAAGACCATGTGACAGAGAGAGACAAAAGAAATACAATTTTTTACATATTAGATAGATTTGGATCAACAATTGTAGCATGAACCTGGATAAACCATTTTTCAAAATCAATAAAGATAAGTGCTTTTTATTTCATCTATGGGAATTAATTCAATTTCATTTTCAATTATTCCCCTAGATAAAATCTTTTGATTTTGTTCAAAGTGATAGTTTGATGTTGCATACTTTTGATTAAATTTACAACTTTAATTTCAATTGGACTTTTCATCTTGCATGATTAAATTCAATTGATTTATGGCCACAATCAATTGGTCTATCATTTGAAAGGTTAAATTCAATTGAAATAACTGTGGATTTATCTTGAGATACATGCTCATTTGAACACCTTTGAAGTGATATGTTTCTTGCAAACTGTCGCTGAGGTCGTACATAGGGTTGGGATGATTTTGACTCTATTGCTCATGATAGAATAAGGGACTGATCTATTCATTTATTGGATTATGGTTATTCGGTTCATTGTTTAATTTTTGTGACACCCTATACATCTCTTCATCTCAATTCATGCATTTACAATTTCACAAAGTATTTCAGTTTTGCAGTTTTTGATATATTGATTTCAGTTTGATTTCTTTCAAGTGCCTCTGCCATACTTGAGAGAGAGGATTTGAAGTATGTTCTATCTCCTATAAAATCCTTAAGACTTGAAGGATAATTTTAAGGTATAGGTCCACCAGCCTTGGTCCTACAGAGCCAGAATTGCAGAAGTTCCAACCTTGCTTTGGTTGTGACTTGTTAGTTGGCCAAATCACTTGGGTTCCCAGCATTGGATTGGAAAGTCCATAGGAAATCCAGTTTGTTGATTTGAGCACCAATAGAATGGCGACTCTACTGGGAAGAGTTGCTCACAATAAGTATTGTGAAGTTGCCCAGAGTTTCAGATTTCGTAGATTAGAGAGCAGTTGTACCAATTTTTTTGAAAGTGCACTCTGCTGGAAGGAAGAATCTAGAAGACCAACAAACAATATTTTCCTCAAAGTGAGGTGACTACTCTATTCAGTGAAAATTTTCAATTAGTGACTCTACTGAGGGAGAAGACTCAAAAGGAGATGGTGGATATTTTTTCAAATGTATCGATCATTTCAAAGAAAGCCTGTTATTCCAGATCGTATCAGGCCATTGGATTTCAATTTGATTATAAACCTAGCAAGTTATACCCAAAAATTTCACAACTTGTACCAAAGTTCCATGGAGAATGGGATGAATTGACACTGCAACACTTGGATGCATTTTACATGTTTATAGAAGATTATGAGGTTTCTACAGAGGATCAAGTGATAAAGTTATTTGTCAAGACAATAAAAAACAATGCGAGACAAGCATATGAATCACTACCCACACAATGTATTTCATCTTGGAAATATTTTGAGCAGTGGTTCCTATATGAAGTTCATGATGCAAGTGAAGAAAATAACATGTGTTGTGAATGGTATGATGACCAAAGTTGTAGCATGGAAGAGGATCTTGACATATCTCCACTTGATGCCTTTTTCAGCTTGGAGATATTTGAAGGTGAGTCTTCAGTGCATTTGTTGATAAGGATGGTGAACATTTGTCAATAAATACCTTCAAACATTATGCCTTCACAAAAAGAAATCATGAGAAAGGTCAAAATTTTGGGAATCACTTCAGATGATCCTTCTGTAAAGTTCCTTATGCATATATTAAAAGAAGATGATGAAGACAGAGAAAAGGAGGCTTATGATCAAATTGAACAAGATGGCAATCTCAGTGATGAAGAAGAAACCATGTGTTATGAACAAAACATGTGCTATGAACAGGAAGAAGATCCAAATTACATTATGAAAAGAGAATCTTACATGTCTCCTTTGGATACATTCTTAAATTTGGAAAGATATGAGGGTGAATCTGAAATACATTTTTTCATGAGAATGATAAAGATTTATCGGGAAATACCTTCAGATATTAGGCCTCTGGGAAGCGAATTAATGGATAAACTCCATGAGTTAGGAGTCTACCATGATTCTCAACTAAGAGTTTTCCTTAATCAATTACGTGAGTAATTAATGGAAGAAAAGGATGAATGTAGAGAATAATTTACAAGTGCTCCAAATTTGAATGCAACTTAAATCTGTGATCAGACTAAAAAAGCTCCTGTACATGAGAAGGGTGCTGATATTTATGTTGAAACAGATAAAAATGAAAAGAATGATGATATCGAGGAAGAAAATTTGGATCAGGTTGAAGAAGAATTTGTACATGATGAGATTTGTATGGAGACATGTATCTATGACCATGATGAGGAGGAGGAAAACCCTCTTAGTACAGAATAAATTTCAGCTTTGTTAGACATGGAATATCAAAAACATGTTGAGAAGAGGGGTCAAAAAATTTCTCAATTCACCATGATAAGCAAGTTGATGGATCAATATATATTCAGGAAGTACTATACAAAGGAGATGATAACTTCCAATAATCAAATGGATGAGATGAAATAGAACAGTAGATAGTGTATGAACAGCAGGAAGTTTTATAAAACAATGTCAATGAAGATATTAGTCTTGTTGATGAAACATCTGATGATCTTGATAAAAACTCTCATGAAGGTGTTCCTGAATTTTCTATGTTCCTGAATCCATTACTTGAAGATGATTTTCTATGCAATCAAGTCTACCAGCATCATGATGAAGGTATCAGGCCTAATGATGATTTTGAAGTTGATAAAACTCAAAGTATGCATTCAAAAGGTGAAATATCTTTCAATTCATCTTTTGAGCAGGATTTGTATCAGACTTGTGAAGATGAGATTAAATCAACCAAGAATAATAATGAGAATGTGTTGAAGAATAATACTGAGAATTATCCAAGCATCCCACCTGATCAGATTCTTGATATAAAAGAAGTAATAGTTCCTGCATATGAGATATTTTCAAAACCTTTATGTGAGGAGAAACAATATCTGGAAAATGGAAATGGGACAGATTGTGTGCAAGGAAAAATCCAAATAGAGGAACTTAATTTAGATAGTTGTATGAATGATCAAATGCATAGGGATTCTCCACCCAGCAAAGAACACAGTGCACCTGATGATTTCTTAGAGGAAAAACATAAGTTAGATACCAAATACTGTATTGATAAATTAGAAGCAATAAGTATTGTCCATAAGGATGATGTATCAAATACAGCAAGGGATCAAATGTTGGGGCTAAATAACTCTGAAATTTGTCTATTTTCAAATATTCTAGTTGATAAGGAAAAGGAACGATATGATATCATATTCGCAAGACTCAAAGTGTTGCATGATCATAATCAGGTGTTCGATAGAGGGAAAGAATGGTGTCCATTTTTGGGGGTTGGGGGCCACCAAATTGAGATCTAACAAGACACAGAAGGTTGCATTCAAGAATTCCTAAATATCTCAAGCCATTTTTCTCTTGAATAGGGAGTATTCCTAAATTTTAATTATTGTGTTCTGTTATATTTTATTTATGCCTTGGTCTGCTTCTCCAGAGAAAACTGGGATCTTGTTGTGTCCAGGTATGAACACACATCCCCAGAAAGAGCCACTGGTGGAACCGAAATTTATAAGACAAATTTGTATATCTAAACAACTTAGGGAAGTATTTTTATATACTTATGTCGATGAAATTCTTATGTTTTATGATGTTTTACCTTAATGTTCGTATTCATGTTCAAATTCATATTTATAGTCATTGTGTATCTCTTCGCTGGTTTTTGGTTACTTTATAAATTTGTGCAGATCTGTTCAGCGATTAAAATTCAACAAAGATCTATGGTCGGTGTATCCCACAAACATAAAGTAAACATTTCTTTATCCATCGAGGGATCGTGCTTGATCGACGTGTGTCCCAGGCCTGCTAGTGCTTTGAATAAACGAATGTAGATCAATATTTAAACCTTAGCGATGATCAAAGGTGGGCATAATCATGTGATCAGTAGATGCACATCCTTTAACCATTAAGGGAACATGCCTAGATGACATGTGTCTGTTGAGATCTTGGTTGGGTGGGGTCAAAGATAGTCAAAGTATCAAGCAGATTTGACTTCATCCGATGGCTGGTGTTATCCCTTAAAATAGAAGCTAAATGATCTTTACTCTTCAAGGCAACATGCATTTACACCACGTGTCATGTTCCCACAGATTCTGAGCAACTAATGAAGATCTACGGTTAAAGATCAGATTCCATCGGCGGTTGGTGTAATCCCGTAAAATAGAAGATGCACGACCTTTATCCATCACGGGATTAAGAATGGTTGCCACGTATCCTGATCCCACTAAGGTTATGAGAAGCAACATGGAAGATCAATAATTAAACATCAAACAATATTTATAGTGGGCACAATGTCTCAAAGTGAAGATGTGGGTTCTTTACCCATCAAGGCATTGTGATAGATTAACAAGTGTCCTAGGCCCGAATATATTCCAAGCAATAAGGCAGAAGGGATATAGCTGGCAGTATCGAATTGTTTGATCATATTGATGAGGATACACATCAGTTTGAAAGAAGATTAAAGTTAACATTACGAAAGCCCCTATCTTTTAGCACGTGGGTAAGATCAACAGTGATGTCTTAACTAAGCAGAAAAGGTGATCAAGTTTTAAAGGAGGCGGAAGGATGATGGGTGGTTAAACTTCAGCAAAGATCAACGATAGACGTAATGCTTCAAAGCAGAGATGTGTGACCTTTACTCTTTAAGGCATTGTGACAAAGCAACACGTGTCCTAGCCCCACTAAAGTCTGAGCGAAGATAGAAGGTTGATCGGTGGTTAAAGCATGGAAGAGATCTACGACTGGTGTGATCCCGCTATTAGAAACTGAATGACTTTTACCCATCGCGGGATTGTGAGATGTTGAAACGTGTCTTCAGAAATGAAAAGGACAAAATACTTGGGCGGCAGGGTTGAGTTGGATTTTATTTACGTTGTTTTAAAATTTTAATTATATTTTATACTATTTAGGGTTTTGTCTATTAACTGATACGTCATTATCATTTTTCATGCAGGGTTTCGAAGGTGGCGAGTACTATGGATCCATCTGCTAATAAGATGATGCAATTTTCAAGGATTAAGGAATATGCTTACATGCAGCCATTCTCTAATGAATTTTTACTAAGATAGAGGATATCAGATTATGGTTGACAGCCTCGATGTTTCTAATACTGAAGTTGTTCATGATATCTATTATCATGCAGAATTTATATGGATGCCAATGGATGAACATTATGATCGAAGTACCATGATGATCATATATAGGATTACTATTTTAGCTATATCAGACAAATCACAAGTTATTTGTTAGTGACCTGTTACCATGAATCTTAACGGTCGGTAACTGCTTTCAAATAAGGATGTTTATAATTCCTTAATTGTAACTTTAATGTTTATTTGTTGATCTTAGGGTTAAATTTAGTTATGAAGAGACACATTGGTCTAAAGCTTGTATGCATCCCTTAGACTTTATATAATTAGGGATTCCAAGACCATGTGACATAGAGAGACAACAAAAATACATTTTTTTACAGATTAGATAGATTTGCATCAACAACTGTAACATGAACCTGGATGTACCATTTTTTTCAAAATCAATAAAGATAAGTGTTTTTTCTTTCATCTATGGGAATCGATTCAATTTCATTTTCAATTAGTCCCTTGGATAAAATCTTTTGATTTTCTTCAAAGTGATAGTTTGATGCTGCATACTTTTGATTAAATTTACAGCTTTATTATCAATTGGTCTTTTCATCTTGCATGGTTAAATTCAATTGATTTGTGGCCAAAATCAATCGATCTGTCATTTGAAAGGTTAAATTCAATTGAAATAGTTATGGATTTATCTTGAGATACATGCTCATTTGAACACCTTTGAAGTGATATATTTCTTGCAAACTGTCTCTGAGGTTGTACATAGGGTTGGCATGATTTTGACTCTATTTCTCGTGATAGAATAAGGCACTGATCTATTCATTTATTGGATTATGGTTATTCAGTTCATTGTTTAAGTTTTGTGACATCCTATCCATCTCTTCATCTCAATTCATACATATTTACAATTTCACGAAGTATTTCAGTTTTGTAGTTTTTGATATGTTGATTTCAGTTTGATTTATTTCAAGTGCCTCCACCATACTTGAGAGAGAGGATTTGAAGTATGTTCTATCTGCTATAAAATGCCTTAAGACTTGAAGTATAATTTTAAGGTATAGGCCCACCAGCCTTAGTCCTGCAGAGCCAGAATTGTGGAAGTTCCAACCTTGTTGTGGTTGTGATTTTTTAGCTGGTCAAATCACTTGGGTTTCCTAGCATTGGATTAGAAAGGCCATAGGAAATCCAATCTTTTAAATTTGAGCATCGACACCGAGCACCGATCAAATGACCGAGAACAACCAGACTCCACCGAGCTCTGCCAACTCACCTACCGAGCACCAAAGAGAACTTAAACATATTTTTTATCGACATAGGATTGCCAACTTCCCTAGGATGCTCCTGCATCAGAAAGGATACATTAAGGTTTTATATCTAGAGGTTCTTCTTGACCTGAACTGCCTCTCCGCTCATTGGGGGGAGTGTGACTTGACTAGATTGTAAGTTTTTTCAATTATCTATTTTTTTGTTATCTTTCATGAATAAGGGTATTTTGAAATGTAGTTGTCATCTGTTGGACATCATTCAACTTTGGTTTTTTTATTGATTGATCTACAGATGGACCTTGTTATTAATGGTTTCTATATTGCTTATAATTGAATTCTATTGGTTGATTGCTTTGTAGGAATCCTTTTGCAAATATTTTGTGACCCTGATCTCATCTTTATTAATAAATAACTATTGTCTCATGTTTTTTTTATTGCTTTGATATGTCTTTGCATTTACTTTTAGCCATCTTTATTTTTTCATATTTATAGCTCGATTTCCTACTCTAATTAGTGGCCTTCCAAAGATCTATTAAAAAAATAAATTTGCAATTTCTAGAAGAAAATAAAAAGGATAACAAGAATTGTCTCTTAAAGTATGAAGCAAATTTCTAAATTAACATTGGCACGGATTTTTCCCTATAGGAAAAAAAATGTATAAGTTCTTACACTACTGAATGTCTATTCCTCTGAAAGACAGAGTCCTCTAGGCTCTCTAGGCTCTGGCATCTGATGATGTCCTTGAAAATAGAAAAAAAAAAAAATGTGCACAAGTTTAACATAGGGTTAGTGAAAAAATAAAAGAACTTACAAACTTGTGGCAAACATTGCATTTTGGATGGTGGAGTTCCTTGTAACAAGCCTTATGATACAAATTATTCCCAAACATGGAAACTGAAGAAAAAATAAGTTATTATGAATAATCATCTAAGACTGGCCATAAAAAATAAGGCCTCACTTGTATAAGTAAATCCTAGCCATAAAATAAGAGAGAGAGAGTGTGTGTGTTCTCATGCTTCAAATATAGATTGACACAACAAATTTCAAAACCAAATAATTCAAAATATATGAAGTTAGTCACAACAATCTAAACATGGCATAAAACTTAGGACTATATGTGGTAAATTTGGCCTTGTTAACTCACCATACACTTCAACATAGTCCTTCTTCATCAGATACACACAAGACTGAATATGAGATTATTCATCATGCCTTCCTGCATGATTCGACTTGTTGCCTTCTATCCAAACGAGGCTTTTGAAATAGCTCTCAGAACAAGAGTCTCACAACCATAGACCAATCTAGGAATGAAGGATTTTTCTCCATGAATGCAATACAATGCAAGATTATACTAAGAATTGAAAGATGTGAGATTAATCTAAGACATGATTTTAATGCAATTATTCTAGAAATTGAAACTATTCTATTGCAATAATGAAATTATTCTATATGAGATTATCAAGAAATGTGACAATAATTCAGTATTCTAACAATGCATGAAAGTGAGTGGGGGTTTTGAATGAGAAATGAGAGTTCTTTTATAGACTAAGAGATGATCAGAATAGAAACTTTCCTCTTTGAAATAAAATAGATAGAAAAGCCAGTTCAAAATAGAAAGCTTTATTTAAAAGAATACAATAAATTGTTTTCTCTTTGCTTTTAACTGTTTTCTTTCTTTGATTTAATTTTTTTATTTGATCTATCTATTTTCTCTCTCTTTAAAGCATAATTAAAGAGAAGTTTCCAATTCTGAACAGAAGAAAGATTTTTGAGAGATTATCCAATTAATTAAATAAATATGACCTCATAATTGCTTTTTCTCAATTATCTGAATAATTAAATTCAATTATTGAAAATGAGGATATTTATTTAATAATTAAATATCATTTAATTTATTTTTTATGTGTCTTAGCTAAAGAGGGTGAATTTAATTTATTTAAAGTGCTAGGACTTTATAATTAAATTAATTCAATCATAGGGTTTGTTTAGCCAATAGATATTTAGGAATTAAATATGATGTATGATTAATGCATATTTAGGATTTTCTACATTTGACACTTAGGTCGAATAGAGTCAGTCAAGACTCAGAATTGCCTAGTACAATAGAACTTAGATGATCTAGAAGAGTGACAAATGAAACAAAATTGGTTAGGGTTGCAAGACGCCAATTTTGGGGTGTTACATTTTGCCCCTCTTTGAATTGATGTGCGAGCAGCGCATTGATTCAAAGAATAGTCTGATGCCTGAAGCACAGAAGAACAGATTTGAAAATTGATGATGTAAAGATTTCAGAGCCATCTCCAGAACAGAGCTTGACTCTCTGAAGTCTAGGTTAGATTTCTGAGACATCGGTCAAAAAGAGTTCTCGAGGGTCATCTTCAAAACAAAGCTTGATCCCCAGGGATCTGGGTTAGAATGCCCTGATACCTAATAGATTGAGATTTCAAGAATCATCTCCAGAACGAAGCTTGATCCTCAGGAATCCAGGTTAGAATGCCTTGATACCTAATAGATTCGATATCTTTCACAAGGCTATCCTCAGCATGAGGCTTAACCTTCAGGAGTCAGGGTTAGATTGCCCCAATACCTGTCCAACAAGATAATCAATAGAGATTTTAAGACTATCTCCAGAACGAAGCTTAGTCCCTCAATATCTAGGTTAGATTTCCCAGACACTGGTTAGATTGATATCTTTCACAAGAATGTCCTCAGAACAAGGTTCAACCTTCAAGAGTTAGGGTTAGATTGCCCTAATCCAAAATAGATGGATATCTTTCACAAGGTTGTCCCCAGAATGAGGCTCAACCTTCAGGAGTCAAGGTTAGATTGCCCCGATACCTGTCCAACAAGATAATCAATAGAGATTTTAGGACTATCTCCAGAATGAAGCTTATTCCCCCAATATCTAGGTTAGATTTCCAAGACACTGGTTAGATTGATATCTTTCACAAGATTGTCCCCAGAACGAGGCTCAACCTTCAGGAGTCAGGGTTAGATTGCCTCGATACCTGTCTCGAAAGATAGAGATTTAGAATCATCTCCAGAATGGAGCTTGATTCTCAGGAGTTAGGGTTAGAATGCCCCAATTCCCAATAGATGAGTTTTCGAGAATCATCTCCAGAACGAATCTTGGTCCTCCAGAATCTGAGTTAGATTACTCAGATACTTAATAAATGACAAGATGTAAGGAACAAAGATGCCCTTATTGATTGTGGAGTATCTAGTTTTAACTATGAAGTACAAAAAACTAAACATGCCCCAAGTGACGAGATGCCCCTTAGCAATGAGGACTTTTGAAAATCAGATCAGATTGATTGGAATAGATTTAATGATGTAATCATCCTGCCCCCTCGGGAGCAAAATGGAAAGATGACACGTCATAAATGATGATGGAGAGTGAAAAATCATAGATAGATGTTGAATTAGAGATCAAGAAGAACTCAGAATAGATAATGGAAGAATTTGGAAGATTCAAAATCAATTTTGAGCGATTTCGAGGTCTGGTTGACCAAGTTTGACTAGGGTTGACCAGAGTTGACTTTTGAGGAAAAAAGTCAAAGATTTGAGAAAATAATGATAAGATATGATTATGACAAGAAAGCGATGTCAGAAAGTCGAATACACAAGCGTCTGATCGCGTCGGTCCCAAAAATTGTAAAATGCAATTTTGAGCTATATAGAAGTGTCAGATTTTGATTTCGATCATGAAAATGGATTCAGAGCGGTCAAATTAGGTGATGGTGAAGTTTTCACGCAAAACAGAGCACTTTGAAAAATTAGGTCAAAACCTATATAAGGACAAAAAGGTCATTTTCAAATCATTTCAACCTTTTGACTTTGGTGAAAAGAGCTCTGAGCGAAAAATGGTGGTCCCCTACAGCACACACCGATTCGAGCGATTGAGGAGGCACCGCGGACCCGCAGCATACCGACCTCTAGTAAGTAGTCGATAAACCCCTCGGTATTTCAGATTTCTTCAATTTTTGTCAATTTTTCTCATTTTTCCATGTTTTTAGGAAAGTGTCCGTGGGTTTTCGCGCAAAGAAGTAGTTTCTTCGCGCGGCCCGTAGGGAAATCTCGTGTGATGAAACTGTATTTTGCTTCTTCACATGGGAAAAAGTGGTCAATAAGAACATGAAATTAGTTTGTGTCACGTCCAATAGCTTTTGTGTCAGTGTTGTTACTATCTATAGGATGTCTTGAATGCTTTATTATCTCATTATGCTTTGATTATCTCAGATTATTGATCGTGTACTGTTGTTTGTATGTCTTACAGGTTGACTTTCTGGATATTGCTTGCAGATCACACCACCCAGCCATTAGCAGATTGGTATTACAGTTAGATGATGCAGAGACAACACATCTAGGTACTTTGGGGTTGAGTTCGCTATGTGATGTACCTGAGATTCGGGTAAATCATTGATTGTTAGGAGCATTGGTTGAGCGTTTCCATTCGGAAATGAACACCATCTATCTACCACAGGGGGAGATGGATGTGACTCCTGAGGACATCTACTGGATTCTGAGGATACCTTTCCACGGTGCCAAGGTAGAGTACGAGGCACAGCCCAGAGTGCGAACAGTAGCATTGAGGGAGATCTTATAGGAGGGGGCGATCCCGTGGGAGGATCTGATCAGTGAGTATGGACCTACCCACAGGTTACTAGTGGTTCTAGCATGTTTCCTGGGTTGTTACCTGATGCCTGATCATGGACAGCATGGTCTAGAGTGTGGCTAGGGCAGGATGCTTCAGCAAATGTTAGCACGGCCCCGATATTATGGATGGGGTTAGTGCATGCTAGCACACATGTATCATGAGATGCATGAGATCGCCTATCGAGAGGTGAAGAGTATGGCCGCAGGAGTTTTTGTATTATAGGTATGGGCCTGGGAGCATCTTCTCATTACCAGGCCAATATGCGAGGACATGAGGCAGCCTCTAAAGCCCTACATTTGCAGATATAGGGGCATGATTACCTAGCCAGCACTGGGTAAGGTAGATCAATGGCTAGCCCAGCTCGATGACTTAGCTACAGTAGTCTGGAGGCCATGGAGACTCACAGAGGCCTAAGATGATGCTACAGAGTAGATCAGCCACATGTTCTACTCACGGGCGATGATAGGTCACACTGTTACAGTCATTAAGAGATTCCCGCAGAAGCGGGTATGGCGGCAGTTCGGTCGGCCTCAGGACATATCATAGGAGTACACGGCGTATGCCAAATTTACTGATAAGATTCGCAGGGGCTGGCTGACAAAGCTAGACTAGGGGCGTACCATGATAGATATTTGTGCATTGGCCCCAATGCAGTGGGACTATCTAAGGGATGTGGCAGATGGTGGCGTGACCGCCGAGTACAAGGAGCACTTTGATACACATCCATTCCTGAGGTTCACAGATTCGGTCGGCATAATAGGCCAAGGGCATGTAGTACATCCACAAGTGGTACAGCCATAGGTGGTACAACAATAGATGCAAATGCCCCCACCACAGCAGAGTGTACAGCCAGGGGTACAGCAGGGTCCCCGACCCTAGATAGTATAGGTAGATATCCCCGCCCGACAGATGGGGATGGATGTAGGGGCCAGTGGTAGTGGTAGCAGGAGACAGTCTCAGAGACAGACTGCAGAGCAGGAAGCTGAGGAGCAGCAGTTGCCCCACAGGAGGAGGTATAGCAGGAGGATCCTATGTAGGAGGATCAGCATGCACAAGATCTAGCATACGATCCACAGTGGCGGTCTTGGGAGAGAGTTAGACAGCTCTCGAGACAGGTTGGAGACTTGACGATACAGGTGGCCATGAGAGACGCGCGACTTTTGGACAAAGATCAGGAGATACAGGATCTCCGGGAGCAGTTATAGGCATCTCAGGAGGAGATTCGCCACCAGATAGCTCAAGCAGCGTATTACTATGCGTCGTATATAGGGGTGGTGCCTAATGAGGCATCCCAGGTGGCCAGATTCTTGACTTATGCCAGAGGGTCGGAGGGTGCACAGGTGCCACCTCCATCAGATAGGACCCCACCTCCACCTCCTCCAGGTGATGAGGGATAGGGCCAGAGTTAGTTTTGATAGATAGATAGATGAGATCATAGGATATAATCGATGCGTTGGCATCCATGTATTTATATCACCATTTTGAGATAGATCATGCTCGAGTAGCACCATTTTGTATTTGTATCGATATATATATACATATATATATATATATATATATATATATGAGCTCATCTTTTGGTATCATTACATGTGTCAGATTGTCTTTTATGAGATGTTTGCTATAATCTTAAATGGTTAGATGATTTAGAATGTATGCAAATGCATGAACATGTTTTAAATATATGTAGATGTAAGAAATGCACATGTATGATTTAGATGCAAAGGTGTATGTATGTAGATGATTTATGTAAATGAAAATGCTAATGCAATGTATAGATGATAATGAGTTATGAATATGCAATGTATATGGTACTAACATCTCATGCAGGATGACGAATGCTGACCAAAATAAAATGTGAAGACTCGAGGGCGAGGATCGAACACTTGTGCAATCATGATGAAACCAGAACAGAGAAGAAGAACTCCCCAATGTATGAACCCAGGAGAATACAATGAAGAGAACACCAAATTACTGCCACAATGCAAGTCTAGAATGAAAATGCAATCCTATGCTAGATGTAATATGAGAGTGCAATTCTAGGACATGGTTGTGAGACCAATCGTATAATTATCATCATTGAGCATTTGTTTTGGAACATGAAAGTCGATACAACCCTTACTGGCACCACAATGCAACCATAAGTATATGAATATGACTTGTCATCAGATAAAATGTAGGAAACAAACGTAAGCACCAGGGCACAAAAGCCAAGATGACCTACACATTGTTTTCAGTTAATGTTGCAAGAGTACACCAGTATCGAGGCATTCAAAGCCAAGATAACCATGAGTGCGATCATGCGTAAACAAATAAATCAATAACAAAAAAAGCAATAACAAACAGAGCAAGAACAAACAAGGAGATAGTATCGACCTCACCATGGCGTACAAATAAACCAGATCGAGGGATGTGAGGTTGTTCCACCTTAGTGCGGGAGCTCTTATCACATAAACCCTATTTATTTGACGTTTCTGGATCATCGGGACTACACCAACAAGTAGTAGACAAATAAAACATCAATGAAATCCATGAGAATAGACAGCATACAAAGAAATATTCAATCATAGCTCAGCCAGTTTCAAAGTTTTGCGAATGTGTTCATGTTTAGAGGTGTTGAAAAACATCGTTGTGCTTGTGCGTGCATTGTGTTTGATTGTTATTGATAGATTTTTACGTTTGAGATATCCGATGTGTATTTAAAAAACATAGATGTGTCCAAGATAGTGTTTAAAAACACTTTTTATGGTGGTGTTGAAAAACACCAGTTTGTGTCAGTAGCAAGTTGTCCTTGAGAATTGACAAGATTACTGACTCAGGTGTAAACCAAAGATGTGATCAAATGGGAGACTCGTGCCCCCAAGTAACGATGACTGACTTGACGTATGTTGCAAGGACAAACCAAATTTGGTTGCCCCTAGGTGTATGGCGTGGAATGAGTATCAAGTCAGGAGGGTTCGCAAAGGAACCAGAGTGTCACAAAAGTGACCGAAAGCTATGTACAAACTAAAGCATAGAATCGTCAAGACTGAGTATTGATAGATAGAGCATTTGAGTATAACTCCAACTGTAATGGATGCGAGCAATTTCAATAGCATAGCGATAGTAGACAGATGCAGTGAAAACCACTGCTGACTGACATAAGAGAAATGCTCAAGAAGAGAGAACTCAGTAAAAGCTAGGTGACAGTAGGCAGACGCAGTGAGAACCACTGGTGACTATCACAAAGCATATCCAAAAAGATAATAGGATAGTGCCCCTAGATCAGGAGGGTTTTCTTGAGAGTATAACTAGTTTCAATCCATGTGAGTTGGTGTCTTGACGGGAACTGAAAGCAAATGTAAGCAAGAAAGCAGGAAAGTAGCAATGTAGGAAAGCAAATGTGTAAAGCCAAGTGGAGCTGCAATAGATATAGCATTGTGGAACAAGAGGTGCCTGTTTACCAGGTTTTTGCCTTCTTGGAAAAAATTATTTTTTGCTACCATGATGCCTGTTTTCCAGGTTTTCATCAATGGCACCTTTTTTCTTTTTTTTCTCTTTTTTTGTATTTTTCAATTTTTCAATTTTTTGTATTTTTGGAATATATGATTTTTTTGGAGATACATCAAAGCACCTATCGCTAGGTTTTCACTAAGATGATCATTTTTTCAGGATTTTTTCAGATTTTTAGAATTTTTTCAGGACTTTAGTATGTACATGAGCACACTGAAGATGTCTCAGCTGTAGCACCGCTTCAGATGAAGAGTGTTGATGGGCTCTTTGAGTTGTTCTCCTTCAGTAGTAGAAAGTTGATAGGTACCATACCCAAAAACTCCAGTAACAATATACGAACCAAGCCAGTTTGGTTCAAACTTCCCTTTCTGGATCTGATGTTGTTGATTCTTAGGGTTCTCCCTCAGAACGAGGTCACCCGCTTGGAAATCCCTTGGTCTAACCTTCTTGTTATAACTCTTGGACATCCTTTTCTAGTATGCTCTAAGGTGATCAAATGCCACTTGTCGATGTTCATCAAGTAGTTCTAGCTCTTGTAGCCAAGATATTTTGTTATCTTCATCAGTAATGAGGCCTTTCAGGGAGACTCGCATAGAAGGAATCTCAACCTCAATTGGTAACACAACATCTGCTCGACAAACCAAAGCATAGGGTGTAGCCCCTGTTGGTGTTCTTATACTTGTCCTGTATGCCCAAAGAGCTAGATTGATCCGGAGATGCCAATCTCATCCGGATTTGTGTACTGTGCGATGCAGTATTTTAAGGATTGTCTTGTTGGATTCTTTCGCATGTCCATTACCCTAAGGATAATATATGGAAGACCAATGTTGAGTAATTTTAAACTTAGAGCATAGCTCTGTCAAATCCTTATTTTTGAATTGTCCCCCATTATCAGTGATTATTGCTGAGGGTACACCATGTCTATAGATGATGTAGTTGAGAATAAACATAGCTACTAATTTGCTATTGGCAACGGTGAGAGGGGCTGCCTCCACCCACTTGGTAAAATAGTCTGTAGCTGTAATTATGAACTTATGTCCATTTGAGGACAAGGGGTAAATCTGACCCACCAAGTTAAAGGCCCATTGTTGAAATGGCCAGAAAGTAATGAAGGGAATAAGCTCCTTAGTTGGAGCGTGAATCAGATTACCATGTAGTTGACATTGTTTGCAAGACTTAGCAAACTGTGTAGCTTCTTTTTCCATATCTGGCCAGTAGTAACCAGTTATAATAAGTTTACGGGCCAATGTTAGGCCATTAGAGTGAGACCCATAGATGCCTTCATGCACCTCTACTAACACACGTTTGGACTCATCGAGTTCTAGACACCTAAGGAGGGTACCGTCTAGACCACGTCTGTACAAGTCGTTAGCTATGATGACAAACCATGAAGCACTATGGATTAAGTGATGTTTCTCATTTCGAGTGTAAGTGTCCAGAACAATTTGGTCATGAAGGTAGGAAAAGATATGATGGTAGTGAGATGAGTCATGTTCAATGACATAACAGATCATCCAGGAATCAGGGGAGTCATAGGCTGGGTAGTGTAACGTCTCCACTAGGAATTCATGTTGAAAATCATTTTCAGGAATTTGTAGCATAGAGGCAAGAGTAGCCATGGCATTTGCTGCTCTATTATCTTCCCTTGGAACTTGTTGAAATGTGATGTGAGTAAAATACTTTTTGAGGTCATCAACCAACCATTTATAAGGCACCAACTTGCCATCCCTTATCTGATAGATATCATTTAATTGATTGATGACTAACTATGAATCTCCAAGAACATTGAGCTCATCAACTCACCACTCCAGAGTGATCTTCATACCATTGATTAAGGCTTCATACTCAGCAATGTTGTTTATACAAGGAAACAACATCTTATATGCTTTTGGTAAAGACTATCTTTGAGGTGTAATGAATAGTATTCCAGCACCTGACCCCCATTGGGTAAATTAACCATCAAAAAACATAGTCCATGATCGATGTGTGAGAAGTAATATAGACTCATCGGGAAATTCAATGTGCAATGGTTGATGATCTACTAGAGGTGCTTCTGCCAACTAATCTACTATTGCCTGTCCCTTAATGGATTTCCTTTCGACATATTAGATATCAAACTCACTAAGAAGCATGACCCATTTAGCTAGTCTACCTATGAGGGTAGCTTTACTGAGAAAATATTTTAGAGGATAAATTTTAGCAATTAGACATGTAGTATGAGCCAGCATATAGTGTCGCAGTTTTTGTGAAGTAAATACCACTGCAAGGCAAGCCTTCTCTATAGCAGAGTATTTCGTTTCATATGAGAACAGAGTTCTACTAATGTAATAGATATCCCTCTCTTTGTTGTGTTGATCTTCTTGAGCCAAGAGGATATCCAATGATGTATCCGTAGCAGAGATGTAAAGTATAAGTGGCTTCCCATGAATAGGAGGCATCAAGATTGGCGGGTTTGCAAGATACTATTTGATTTGTGCGAACCCTTCATCACATTCTTTGTTCCATTGATAATCCACAACCTTGTGTAAAGTCTTGGTAAATGGTTGTGACTTGTCTGCCAGTTGAGAGATAAAATGTTGGATAGACTGCAGTCGGCCTTAAAGTCCTCTCATTTGTCTGATATTTTTTGGTGGGGGAATTTCCATGATAGCTTGTACTTTTGTATGATCCACTTCAATGCCTTTTGCAGAGATGATAGAGCAAAGCAATTTTCCAGATGTTATGCCAAATGTACATTTCTTAGGATTGAGTCTCAGACTGAACTGTTCCATATGATCTAGTATAGGACCTAGATCGGCAAGATGCTTCTTTTGGTGCATGCTCTTAGCTAAAGTGTCATCCACATAATCTTCCATTGTTTTATGCATCATGTCATGAAATATGGTGGTGACAGCTCTCTGATATGTAGCACCAATGTTTTTGAGTCCAAAGGGCATGACATTCCAACAGAAAGTGCCCCAGACACATGTGAAATCCATTTTCTCTTGGTCTTCTAGCGTAATTTTTATCTGGTTGTAGCCAGAGAAACCATCCATTAGTGAGTACATTTCATACCCTATTGTCATATCTACGATCATATCAATATTAGGCAAGGTAAAATCATCCTTAGGACATGCCAAATTTAAGTCTCTGAAGTTTGTGCAGACTCGTATAGATTTATCATTTTTTGATACTGGAACAATATTAGAGATCCACTCTGCATAATCAATTACACTGAAAAACACTTCCTTAAGAAGTTTCTCCAATTCATCTTTGACAAGTAGAGCTACATGTGGATTCATTTTTTGAAGCTTCTACTTGATGAGCTTGACACCTGGTGCAATGGACAAATGGTGCATGATTAGATTAGGGTCTAATCCAAACATGTCTGAATATTTCCATGCAAATTTTATCTTTTTGCTTCTGAAGAATGTAGTGAATTCCTCTCTTTCTGCCTCTGATAGTGATTGTGCCAAGTGAATGATCTAAGGTTCTACCTCAGTACCCAAGTTGATAGGTTGAGTTGGTTCAATAAGCACAGATGATCTCTCCTGAAAATGACTTGGAAGTGCATCAAGTATCTCATCCTCGGGTGCCTAAGAGAGGTTTTCACCCTTGGATACGTCTTTTATTTTGACTATTTTAGGCTCTGATACTGCCACAATGTGGTTTTCACCATCAGAGCACCTATTTTTTATGCTTTTGATTTTGTGACTAAGATACTTGATGTCAGCCTCAGTCATGTTGACACTTGCTTCGCTAGTGGAAGATGTTACAGGTTCGACAGCGTATAGGTAACAAGCAAGAGTGTAATCATTCTAGAATGTAAGGACTTCATTAGATGGAGAGGTAGAGTTCCAATCTATAAGCTTAGGATGGCAAAGTGAAAGATGAGTGATGGGTACAAGTGCGTTCATGGTATATTCATCAAAGGCATGGACAAGAAAGTCAAGACCTAAAGCGATCTCATCTAGAGGTATATTTGAATTCCTTTGATTCCTAGTGACCGTAGTAGATGACATGTCCACATCTAGGGAGTCAGACTCATGTGACCCTACACTAGACCGTTCACCTACTTTGAGAAAGTTTTCATATGCATTAGTTGTATCTGTATCTCTGTCAGAAGTGGCATATGGCAAGCTGTCAAACTCATATTCATGGGAGTCTGTTTCATCATTAGGTGTCATGTCAAGAACATGAGTGAAATCAACCCTTTGTCCCCAGTTGGGATGAGTTCTACCTAGAACCTTTGCTATGGTCAAATGAGCTCCTTTTGACCTAGGTACCTCATTAGTGTTTGTAACATCAGCTGCCTCTTGTGTAATGAGAAGTGACTGGAATTCCTGGTCAAACTATTCTTGAAATTGTGGTGGTATGTATAAATCACCCTAATGAATTGGATTTAGAGTATATATTTCTTTCCACTCCTCATAAGTTAATGGAGCAAGTGAAGTGGTGGTATCAAAATCATTGTCAGTGTCTACTGTACTGACATGCGGTATAAAGTTATCTGGCTCAGCAAAGAATGCCACCAAGTCTAGAGGAATAGGATAAGGAAAACTATCCTCATCAAAGCTGTCTTTAGGTTCTTCAGTTTTAGAGGTTTCTTCAGGTGTTGGTTTCTTATCTTCTTAAGGTACAAACTTGTTTATCCCCAATTGAAATGTGAGTTTCTAGAAGCCTATACCTATAGAGTCACGTGTTTTGCGACCAATAGCTTCAAGTGGTGCAATCAATCCCTTATGATGCACACTTATGGGACCATTTCCTTTATAGCCAAAATGTTGCATAATAGATAAACCTTTGCCATATTGCTCAAGTTTTATGTCATAAGGAGGAGGAGTTTGTTCAGGATTATCTTCTCCTTTATAGATCCAAGCTTTGAAATCCAAGCTTTGAAAGCTCTGTCTTCAGCTTCTTCTTCTAATGGTACTGTGGCTTGTACAAAGGTGCCACCATACTTTGTTGGAGGAGGAACAGTAGAAGGTTTAGTGCTCTTAGAAGGTCTCCCAAAAGAACGTGGAGACAAAGGCAAAGATGTAATAGATAGCACAGGTTCAATCTGATATCCTCCCATATCAGTTTCTTTGAGTGTCAAACTCTTTTCCATTTCTTTTAATTTCTTCTCAAGGAGTTCAATAGATTCTCTGTTGGTAGGCACAAAGATGTCAGTAGATTTTGTGAGGGCATTGCAATCATAGCGTGTATTAGCGAGTATAGTCACTTCAGATCCTTGGAATGGGAACTTAATGCACTAATGGTATGTGGAAGGGATAGCTTGCATTTCATGGATCCATGTCCTTCCTAACAGAATATTGTATGCCAAAAGGGATGTCAAGCACTTGACAGATAACATCTCGTTTAACAGGACCAACTCTGATTGGAAACACAACTAGCCCCTTGGATTTACATTCTTCCTCGTCATAGGCCTTAACAGTAATCTTTTTGTGAGCATCAATGCAATCTTCTCCATAGCCTAACCCAATAAGGAAACTAGCAGAGAAAATATTTAGGCCGGTGTTGTTATCTATTAGAACACGGCGAACATGCTTTGGACCCATCATGACTTCAATGTGCAGAGGGTTATTATGTGGGTGACTCAAAGAATGGCCGTCTTCCTTAGAGAAAGACAAGTAATGTGAGGAGGTCAAGTGACCTACCATGGATTGAATCTGGTTGAGACCAAGATCTTTTGGGACATTTGCCTCGGTGAGAGCTTTGTCCAAGATTTCCCTGTGAGCAGGGGAGATTTTGAGGAGCTCAAAAATAGTTATCTGAGCATTACTACGTTGCAATTGATCGCAAATGTTGTAATTGGCAGCATTAGATGAGGAACCCACTTTTGGATTCTTATTGGTAGACTCAACCTTAGCTTTGTCTGAAGGTTGAGTTGATGTAGACAGAGAAGGCTCAGGGCCTTTGATGATGATCTTAGCACGAGATCGAGTAACGACATTAGCGCTGACTTGAGATTTCTCTTATTCAGAATACAGAGGTGTAGACCCTTGCAAAATGAAAGGTGTTTTAGACTTGGAAGTATCTTCCCTTCCCTTCAGAATGATGACATTACAATATTCAGCATCGACAGGTTCAACCATATTAATGACATTGTCATTATTGGTGTATGTATAGTTGACCTTAGCATCAGTATTTTTGCCTTTAGATGATTCACCTTTCCCATGAAGAGGAAATGAATCTTTGAAAGCTTGGTGATCAGAATTTTTGTTGTGACCTCCCACAACAATAACCTCACTATCAATGAGATCCTAAATTTTATGCCGCAATTTAAGACAAGTAGCCATTTTATGACCTTTGTTTTGGTGAAAATCACAATAAGCAGTTTCATTCCACCAAGAGCATCTTGGTTGTGGATCATAAGGTCATGAATTATCCAATGGAGTGAGTAAATGGTTTTCCACAAGAGTCTTGTAAACCACCTCAAGAGGTTCTCCTAAAGGAGTAAATTCACGCTTGGGTCTAGGAGCCCAAGGTTTAGGTCCAGAAAATCATGAAGTACTTGGTTTGGAATCTGTCGTAGCCTATTCAGTGGGTTTGGTTGCTTGCATCATGGTAGTGAGATTAAAGGGAGCCTTGGAAGGCTTAGGAGTGACATTGTCTACAACTCCATCATTCACAACATTTTGGTTCTTGTTGGGAAATTTGGGTTTATCTTTGCTTGAAGAGGAAGACCCTTGTTTACTTTCCTTGTGTAAGGTCAATTCTCCTTTCTTGATCATAAATGTTTCAATTCTTACAGCTTGTTTAATCATGTCATCAAAGGTTAGAGGACCTTGTAGCTATACTTGATACCCAAAGTTGGGGAGAAGATTATCGAGAAAGATGTCCAACTTTTCAGATTTAGGTATCTTGCGAGAATATCATGTATAAATTTGTCTCCATCTTTGGAGAAATGTCAAGAAGGATTCTCCGTGATTTTGTTTCAAGTTGCAAAGATCTCAGATATGAACCAGATGTTGGATGTTGTGAGAATAGTGTTGTAGAAATAAACTGGCAATTTCGTCAAAAGTTTTGATGCCAGTTGGTAATCTAGAGAACCATTCCATAACTGACCCTTCCAAACTACGTGGGAAAAGATGCATGAGATAGGTTGTGTCATGTATGAATTCCATGGAGAGAGCACCAAACTCTCTCAAATGGTCTTGAGGGTCAGATGTACCCAAGTATTTGTCATATTTAGGAAGTTTAACTACTTTGGGAAAAGGAGGCATGCAAAGATCTTTATCAAATGGGAAAGGATAGATGCTTTCCAGTGTGAATTGTGTGATAGGTTTGTCTTTCTCTTTCAAGAGTTGAGAGAGTTTCTCTTGCATAGTTTGCATTTCTTTTCACAAGCGGGAGTTTTTAGTTTTCTCCTCTTTCTCAACAAGTGTTTCCACATCATAGTTGGAAGGTAACTTAGCCCCTTGATTGGCTAGTTCAAGAATGTATTTCTCTTTCTCCTCAGCTAGGAGAACTCCCATCATTCTACAGAAATCTTTATTAGCATGAGCTTGTGCAATCTCTTCTTGAGTGATTTCTACTTCTACATCATTATGGGGTCTTGAGAATGGGACTTGCCCCAAGTTTTAAAGAGGTCAGTTCTGCTAACCTTACCTGATTGGTTATGATCTTCCATCTTGCTAAAATGCAAGGATTCAAGATGTAAAGACTCGGTGTGAAAAGATTGAGTGTTCTCAGAATTTGGGTCTTCTTGGAACAAAGGATTTTGAACCCAACTAAGATCCACTGGAAATGACTGTTTATTGTAAGGTCGACATACTGGGGAAGGAGATCAAGATGATTCCTCACTAGATGTAGCCGGTAATGGTGTGGAAAGTACAGATTCATCTTGATTGATTGAAGGAAATTTTTTGCCACTTCGAGTTGTGACAGTCATAGACAAAGTTTTGAACAAGAAATGTGAACTAGGACCAAACTTCAAACTGTCTCAAAGTAATTACACAGAATGTGCCAAAAGGTGAAGTATCCTTGGTGCAAATCATCGAAGATGAGGCTAGAACAACCAAGAGATGACAATTGCGACACAAGGCATGACAACACAAATGAAAGAGACCAAAAGGCCATGAGATGAGACCAGTTTAAGCAAGAATCACATAATTATCAACCCAAGAAACCAAGTTTCAGACTGTGTGAAGATGGAGGGAAAAAAAATAGACCCATATCAGAGACAAGATTTGACAGAAGTACACCTGACTGACAGAAATTATCTTGTTATTTTGGACAAAATACTCCAAATTCGTGCGAAGAAATGCTCTTTAGCATGAAGATTCTCACCGACCCGTAGGAAACTTTGCAGTATCGCACGAAGAATGACACCAGACTAGTGAAAAAAGAAATGACAAAATAACAGCACTATTTCCAAATATCACGCAATAGTTTACTACGTATCGCGCGAAGATTCCCAGCGAATGATGCGAAGATTGGGAAATGTCGTGCAAAACTATGCAAATGTTGAAAAATGAATGTTTATAGAGTCAGACAGTTGCAACCATTTTGCATTTCCCAAGATAAAATCATGTTGTTTTCAGACAAATAGTTCAAGTTACAAATTGTTTTGGACATGTTCAAGATTGACAGTTTGTGTGTTTTGACGATAGTTTCGATTGTTCAAATGATACACGCACGCAAAAAACATTAAACAAAATATTTGTAGTACCAGAACAAGAACATCACAATCCTAGGACAGTTAGGATAGTATCTGTTGAATCCCCACTTGAACCAAAGTTCAGTTACGCTTACTCTTAGCGGACAACTTAGAAGCTTGGAGGCACGGGCTCCTCCTTACATATCCACTCACTTCTCAGGCACACCAAGCTTCGAACCCCAAAGGAATTGCTTCCCAAAGGGTTGTTATCTCTACTAAAAGCCGTAAAAATGTGGGGCATCTTAGTCGGTCTCTGACCTTCTGCACCAACAGATAGAGGGTTTTTGGAAACTAGAACAACAGTTTGTAGTAAGGCCATCCATTCAGGTGGTTGTGATCAAGTCATTTTCCTAATAAAGGGGGCTCTCCCAATCCTTTCAAAGCAAGGCTTTCACCTTAACAATGTCAGGACTTTAACGCACCACTAGGATACTGGAGGAGATTTTGGTTGCCACAACGAATTCACACCTGTCTATTGTGACATTAATCACAATAGCATTTTTTGTATACCGGTTTGGAAGGCCTTGGCATTAGCTTGTTACCAGTTGGGCATCCACTCTCACCAGCTCTGCTAAAGCTCTCGGGAGGTAGCCACTCTAGAAGAATCACATGAATTTCTCTTACACCCAAGATCCATAAAGGTGAGGGGAGAGGATTCATTCATGTAGTTCTTAGGATTACAATCTAAAAAACACTTCAATCACGCAAGACAATGATTCATTTTAAGCACCAACTGAGGTGTGTTTTAACTACTAAAAATAGACATAAGAATTTGTGAAAACATGCAAGGTCTTCGACAAACGTCCTGCAATAAACCCATTAGTAGTTTGTAATATCTTTCTTCATATCAACATGCTGCAATAAACACGTTAGAAGTTTATAATGGCTTTTCTTTATCTCAACATCCTGCAAACCACTGTTAAGGTGTTTCAAAAGATAAAATCAAAGAAACACAGATGTCAGGAAATAGCAGATGGTTAGAAAAATGAGACAAGAAAATATAAAATGAAATCTTTGTTGTGTAATTTCATGTGATAATGTATACTAGATCGCACAAAGAAGTGCAGAAAGCCATGCGAAGAACTAGAAAGTTCGAGCGAGACGCTCAGAAAGTTTGCGCGAAATTAGAACAGAGTTGTATGGAAGTACGGATAGAATGCTAAAAAATGAAAAAAATGAAATGAAATGAGGCCAAAATAGAATGTACCTACCCCATGGTGGGCACCAGAAATGTATGTGGTAAATTTGGCCTTGTTAACTCACCATACACTTCAACATAGTACTTCTTCATCAGATACACACAAGACTGAATATGAGATTATTCATCCTACCTACCTGCATGATTCGACCTGTTGCCTTCTATCCAGACAGGGTTTTCGAAATAGCTCTCAGAACGAGAGTCTCACCACCATAGACCAATCTAGGAATGAAGGATTTTTCTCCATGAATGCAATACAATGCAAGATTATACTAAGAATTGAAAGATGTGAGATTAATCCAAGACATGATTTTAATGCAATTATTCTAAAAATTGAAACTATTCTATTGCAATAATGAAATTATTCTATATGAGATTATCAATAAATGTGACAATAATTTAGTATTCTAATAATGCATGAAAGTGAGTGGGGGTTTTGAATGAGAAATGAGAGTTCTTTTATAGAGTCAGAGATGATCAGAATAGAAACTTTCCTCTTTGAAATAAAACAGATAGAAAAGCCAGTTCAGAATAGAAAGCTTTATTTAAAAGAATACAATAAATTGTTTTCTCTTTGCTTTTAACTGCTTTCTTTCTTTGATTTAATTGTTTTATTTGATTTATCTATTTTCTCTCTTTAAAGCATAATTAAAGAGAAGTTTAAAATTCTGAACAGAAGAAATATTTTTGAGAGATTATCCAATTAATTAAATAAATATGACCTCATAATTTCTTTTTCTCAATTATCTAAATAATTAAATTCAATTATTAAGAATGAGGATATTTATTTAATAATTAAATATCATTTAATTCCTTTTTTATGTGTCTTAGCTAAAGAGGGTGGATTTAATTTAATTAAAGTGCTAGGACTTTATAATTAAATTAATTCAATCATAGGGTTTGTTTAGCCAATAGATATTTAGGAATTAAATATGATGTATGATTAATGCAGATTTAGGATTTTCTACATTTGACACTTAGGTCGAGTAGAGTCAGTCAAGACTCAGAATTACCTAGTACAATAGGACTTAGATGATCTAGAAGAGTGACAAATGAAACAAAATTGGTTAGGGTTGCAAGACGCCAATTTTGGGGTGTTACAAAGACAACATTGACCATTCAAATTGGATGACTCATAAGGTGATGGAGTGTATAGCATCTGGGTTAGATCTGGCCATTTTTTGTTGATGGACGATGAAGGCCAGACATATCATAGGAGAAGTCGGTGTCTAGCTGATGAAGGAGTTGAACAAGAATATAAGCAGCATAATCTTCAATGTAATCTCAAATGAAATAAAATAATAATTGTCACTACCTAACCAATCAATCACTTCAATTTGACAAAATCAAATCATAGACATATACAGATTAGCAAGCAAGCAGAGATTAGAGTAATATGCATTCAATTCCACCACTTAATTTTGGGAACACACTCACTAATAAGATCATAAATGTTATCTCAAACAAGTTTCAAATATTGGAGTGACAAAATATGTAGAATTCCATAGTTCAGCTATCTTTTATTTTTCCATCTATTTCTTACCATAATTACATGGACATTATTTCCTATTTGAGAACACAAAACATAGGACTATACAACAGTTAGAATGACAAACGACCTAGCATTTGGTGTAACTCAATATTCAAGTGGATTGAAATTGAGACTTTCTGCAGTGGACACATCTACATAGTTACCTCTCACAAAATACTTTGGGTGGTAAAGATATTAATGATTTAAATATTCCTACTGAATATCAGGAATTTCTATAGTATACATGGTTACGTAGTCATTTCACACAAACTTGTTGGGTTTACATGCTTCATAGCCTTGGTCACATGACGTATAAAGTTATAGAAATTTGGGAGATTTTAAGTCTAGTGAGGATTCTCATCCTTCCTATACTCCATCTTTTTTGGCATGACCCTGATATTACTCTAACCATCCCCAACAAATACAGGTAAAACACACTGAAAGATGTTAAAAGATGCTCATGTGGCAGAATTTTTTTCGTAAAACAATTCACAGGTGTTTCATATTTGATAAAAATGATACACATCTCCTCCTTGTGGAAAATATCTAATTTGAAATTTCATGAGAATTTTAATAATTTAACACAATACTTCAGCATAAAATTTAGATGAAGATCTACAATAAAACCTGAACTGAAGTAGACAGTGACAAGTAACAACTAATTCATAGATCTTGATACCTTTTATAAGGTAAATACTAAGTCACAATGAATCTCTCTTATTTATTAATATGATAAAATGATTGATATCAAATCTTAAATGATGATATTAATCAGATATTTAACCAATTTCACTTAAAACTTAAGAAGATGCTAGTACAAAACCAGGCTAAGTGCTGACAAAAGCCAGAAATCCATTATTTTTATTTGGCAATTTAGGATGTATTTGTCTTCTACAAAAAAAAACACCTTGCCTACTAATTTTGAATACATAACTAGCTTTAATACTTCAATATTAAGACATAAATCACTCAAATCAGTCTCTATTCAAATTTAAAGACTTGTAATAAAACAAAATCTTTAACACTTCTAAAATCATCAAATATACCTTTTGGTCTTGTCAATTCTTTTGAAAGAGAAAGTGCAATTGCATGATCCAACTCCTCGGTTTCCTCCTTTGATGATGGACCATCCTAAATAATAATTCAAATATAATAAGAAAGATAATGTGTATTCAATTTTGATTATACACTTTCCTTCCTATTGAAGCACCAAAGCTATAGCTGTAAGAGAAAAAGCTAAATAAGAAGCTCAATGGAATTTGTCTGCTTCTCAATCTCACTAGGAATCTGTCTGAAAGCAATCACTGGTGAATCAATGGTGATGAATAAAAAAATCAATGATATGAGAAGATTGAAGCTATTTTAATTATAATGAACATTGGCTACTATATTACCATGGGACTTCGAGGCAAATGCCAAATATGATCATCACCTCCAAAACCTTCAAGATAGTGTCCTTCTGATGACTTGTGAGTTGAGCCCTTAAAATGATTTCCAAACCACTTCATCATTCACAATTTGTCTACTGACATGACTCATTGATATTAAATTAGTATACAAGTAGAGTAGTTTAGAAACAAACCGATCTATCTATTGACATGTCTCATTGAGATTAGAATTAAATCACTGTGAAAGAAAAGGAATTCATTGAGATTAAATCAGTGTACATGCAAAGGAGGTCATTGAGGTAAAATTAGGTGCAGGGAAAGGAGGTCAGAGGCAAACTGATCTATCTATTGACAAGATTCATTGAGATTAAATCAGTGTACAAGCAAACGAGGTTAGAAATGAACTAATCTATTCATTGACAGGACTCATTGAGATTTAATGAGTACACACAAAGCAGGGCAGAGATGAACTGATCTATCTGTTGACAGGACTCATTGAGATAAAATCAGTGTACAAGTAAAGGAGGTCAGAGATGAACTGGTCTATATATTGATAGGACACATTGAGATTAAATAGTGTACAAGAAAAGGAGATCAAAGACAAATTGATCTATCTATTGACATGACTCATTGAGATTACAAATAGGGGAGGTCATGCAACCAACGAAACGACACATTTTTGAAAAGGAAGATAGCCACTTCTATAAATAAATGTGGTTCAGTTTAAGGAAGCATAAGTTCCTCTCTATATATTGGTACATTTTGGCACATATATTGCAATTTAATGCCATTGATATCCATTGATATCCTAAATAGCATGGGAAAGAAGCTGATATTTTGGGATAACAACATTAGCGCTGACTTGAGATTGCTCTTATTCAAAAGACGGAGGTGTAGACCCTTGCAAAATGAAAGGTGTTTTAGACTTGGAAGTATCTTCCCTTCCCTTGAGAATGATGACATTACAATATTCAGCATCGACAGGTTCAACCATATTAATGACATTGTCGTTATTGGTGTATGTATAGTTGACCTTAGCATCAGTATTTTTGCCTTTAGATGATTCACCTTTCCCATGAGGAGGAAATGGATCTTTGAAAGCTTGGTGATCATAATTTTTGTTGTGACCTCCCACAGCAATAACCTCACTATCAATGAGATCCTAGATTTTATGCCACAATTTAAGACAAGTAGCCATTTTATCACCTTTGTTTTGGTGAAAATCACAATAAGCGGTTTCATTCCACCAAGAGCATCTTGGTTGGGGATCATAAGGTCATGAATTATCAAATGGAGTGAGTAAATGTTTTTCCACAAGAGTCTTGTAAACCGCCTCAAGAGGTTCTCCTAAAGGAGTGAATTCACGCTTGGGTCTAGGAGCCCAAGGTTTAGGTCCAGAAAATCGTGAAGTACTTGGTTTGGAATCTGCCACAGCCTGTTCAGTGGCTTTGGCCGCTTGCATCATGGTAGTGAGATTAAAGGGAGCCTTGGAAGGCTTAGGAGTGACATTGTCTACAACTCCATCATTCACAACATTTTGGTTCTTGTTGGGAAATTTGGGTTTATCTTTGCTTGAAGAGGAAGACCCTTGTTTACTTTCCTTGTGTAAGGTCAATTATCCTTTCTTGATCATAAATGTTTCGATTCTTACAGCTTGTTTAATCATGTCATCAAAAGTTAGAGGACCTTGTAGCTGTACTTGATACCCAAAGTTGGGGAGAAGATTATCGAGAAAGATGTCCAACTTTTTAGATTTAGGTATCTTACGAGAATATCGTGTATAAAGTTTTCTCCATCTTTGGAGAAATGTCAAGAAGGATTCCCCGTGATTTTGTTTCAAGTTGCAAAGATCTCGGATATGAACTGAATGTTGGATGTTGTGAGAATAGTGTTATAGAAATAAATTGGCAATTTCATCAAAAGTTTCGATGACAGTTGGTAATCTAGAGAACCATTCCATAGCTAACCCTCCCAAACTACATGGGAAAAGATACATGAGATAGGTTGTGTCATGTATGAACTCCATGGAGAGAGCACCAAACTCTCTCAAATGGTCTTGAGGGTCAGATGTACCCAAGTATTTGTCATATTTAGGAAGTTTAACACCTTTGGGAAAAGGAGGCATGCAAAGATCTTTATCAAATGGGAAAGGACATATGCTTTCAAGTGTGAATTGTGTGACAGGTTTGTCTTTCTCTTTCAAGAGTTGAGAGAGTTTCTCTTGCATAGTTTTCATTTCTTTTCGCAAGTGGGAGTTTTTAGTTTCCTCCTCTTTCTCAACAAGTGTTTCCACATCATAGTTGGAAGGTAACTTAGCCCCTTGATTGGCTAGTTCAAGAATGTATTTCTCTTTCTCCTCAGCTAGGAGAACTCCCATCATTCTACAAAAATCTTTGTTAGCACGAGCTTGTGCAATCTCTTCTTGAGTGATTTATACTTATACATCATTATGGGGGTCTTAAGAATGGGACTTAACCCAAGTTTTAAAGAGGTTAGTTCTGCTAACCTCACCTGATTGGTTATGATCTTCCATCTTACCAAAATGCAAGGATTCAAGATGTAAAGACTCGGTGTGAAAAGATTGAGTGTTCTCAGAATTTGGGTCTTCTTGGAACAAAGGATTTTAAACCCGACTAAGATCCACTGGAAATGACAGTTTATTGTAAGGTCAACATACCAGGGAAGGAGATCGAGATGATTCCTCACTAGATGTAGCCAGTAATGGTGTGGAAAGTATAGATTCATCTTGATTGATTGAAGGAAATGTTTTTCCACTTCAAGTTGTGACAGTCATAGACAAAGTTTTGAACAAGGAATGTGAACTAGGACCAAACTTGAAACTGTCTCAAAGTAATTACATAGAACGTGCCAAAAGGTGAAGAATCCTTGGTGCAAATCGTCAAAGATGAGGCTAGAACAGCCAAGAGATGACTATTGCGACACAAGGCATGACAACACAGATGAAAGAGACCAAAAGGACATGAGATGAGACCAGTTTAAGCAAGAATCACGTAATTCTCAACCCAAGAAACCAAGTTTTAGACTGTGTGAAGATGGAGGGAAGAAAAATAGACCCATATCAGAGACTAAATTTGATAGAAGTACACCTGACTGACAGAAATTAGCTTGCTATTTTGGACAAAAGACTCCAGATTCGTGCGAAGAAATGCTCTTTTGCGCGAAGATTCTCACCGACCCGCAGGAAACTTTGCAGTATCGCGCGAAGAATAACACCAGACTGGTGAAAAAAGAAATGACAAAATAACAGCACTATTTCCAAATATCGCGCGACAGTTTATTAGTATCGCGTGAAGATTCCCAGCAAATGATGCGAAGATTGGGAAATGTCATGCGAAACTATGAAAATGTTGAAAAATGAACGTTTACAGAATCAGACAGTTGCGACCAGTTTGCGTTTCCCAAGATAAAATCATGCTATTTTCAAACAAATAGTTCAAGTTACAGATTGTTTTGGACATGTTCAAGATTGACAGTTTGTGTGTTTTGACAATAGTTTTGATTGTTCAAATGATACACCCATGCAAAACATATTAAATAGAATATTTGTAGTACCAGAACAAGAACATCACAATCCTAGGATAGCTAGGACAGTATCTGTTGAATCCCCACTTGAACTGAAGTTCAGCTACACTTACTCTTAGCAGACAACTTAGAATCTTGGAGGCATGGGCTCCTCCTTACATATGCACTCACTTCTCAGGCACACCAAGCTTAGAACCCCAAAGGAATTGCTTCCCAAAGGGCTATTATCTCTACTAAAAGCCATAAAAATGTGGGGCATCTTAGTCGGTCTCTGACTTTCCGCACCAACAGATAGAGGGTTTTTGGAAACTAGAACAACAGTTTATAGTAAGGTCATCCGTTCAAGTGGTTGTGATCAAGTCATTTTCCTAATAAAGGGGGCTCTCCCAATCCTTTCAAAGCAAGGCTTTCACCTTAACAATGTCGGGACTTTAACGCACCACTAGGATACTAGAGGATATTTTGGTTGCCAAAATGAATTCATACCTCTCTATTGTGACATTAATCACAATAGAATTTTTTGTATACCGGTTTGGAAGGGCTTGGCTTTAGCCTGTTACCAGTTGGGCATCCACTCTCATCGGCTCTACTAAAGCTCTCGGGAGGTAGCCACTCTAGAAGAATCACATGAATTTTGCTTACACCCAAGATCCATAAAGGTGAGGGGAGAGGATTCGTTCATGTAGTTCTTAGGATTACAATCTAAAAAACACTTCAATCGCGCAAGACAATGATTCATTTTAAGCACTAACCGAAGTGTGTTTTAACTATTAAAAATAGACATAAGAATTTGTGAAAACATGCAAGGTCTTCGACAAACGTCCTGCAATAAACCCATTAGTAGTTTGTAATGCCTTTCTTCATATTAGTGTGCTGCAATAAACATGTTAGAAGTTTATAATGGCTTTTCTTCACTAGTACATTTGACCCCAATTTTTGACCAATATTGGTTGAAATTTTGAGTCAAGTTGGTCGAAATTTGGACCAACTAATTGGTCAAAATTTTTGGTGTCGAAATTTCGACCATCTTCCTGTGGGTCAAAATTTTGACCAATAGTTGGTCGAAAGTTCCACGAGCTATTGGTCGGACATTGTGCATGTTGTTTGTGCTATTTGTGCTGGGGTTTCGTTGAAATTTTGACCAATCATTGGTCAAAAATTTTGACCAATCATTGGTGGAAATTTTGACAAATGATTGGTCAAAACAATTTTTAGGCGTTCTATAAAACAATTCGCATGCCTTGCCTATAATTTGACATTTTGCATACATCCTGCACTCTCATCCTGATGATGGATTACAGAGAGTGATCTAAAATGACGATGCTAAAAAACACACACAATCAAAT
>MU227764.1:0-63631 GCA_018584345.1 Thuja plicata
GTTTCAAGTTTCCTGTTTTGTGCGCTCCGAGTTCCTGTGCAAAATATTTAAGAGTTTCGTAGTATTTATAGAACAACACTAGCGGCGGCAGAGGCGGCAATGGACTGAGATATAGTTACACGACATCGACAGTCACAGGCTAATGTGGGTGAATGCATTAATACCATTCAATGCAGTTATTAATGCCCCATTAAATGAAGACCTCGCTAGCATCCAGAAAGTGAGGTTCGGAAGGATTGCACTAAAGCATTGACGATTCCAGAACAATCCTATGATCATAAAAAATGACGTGGCCAAAGACCACTACAGTAGAGACGGTCCCAGAATAATCTTATGTTCAATGACGTGGCCAAAGACAAAATAGTCAATGACGTGGCCAAAGACAAAATAGCCTGGGCACCGCTTTTCCTTATTTTTACAGCCAACGGCAAGGATTGCTTCAATGGCAGTCATTTGCCTCTCCTGCAACTGCAACCGTTGATCGGTAAATTCTGCCCGAGGCCTTTCAAAGGAAACGCCTACGGCGTAATTAATATTATCAATCCGTTAAACTTATTTTTAATTTAACTTTGTGTTAATTGAACGTATTCGTAAATGTGTAATATCGTGTAAAGTTGGGTTCATTTCTAATGTAATGCTCATTAGTATATGTGCCTTGCTTTTTATTAAATTTTAGATTTTATGTTTCTTATTAGACATTTCATTTCAAGTGTTTAGAGAGTGATTTTGATCACGTATTTTATGATATTTTGCACTAAACTTTCTAATAAGTGAACAATGTGTTCTTTGTCATGTATGTTATGATGCCTTGTACAATGTGTTATGGGTCACATATGTTATGATTTTTCCTATCAAGTTTTATGGGGAAACCTCGTATTGATGTTGAGGTGTTCTCACTATGTACTTTAAATATTTATGTTATGATATTAAATGTTGTCTTCTTATATACGATGTTTTGGATTGCTATGGTATATGTTGTCCAACTATGTATGCATATGTCATGAATTAATATGCTTGGATTATTGTAGTGTTTTAGCTTCACTCTTTTTACTATATTTGTTACATTTGATGTTGATATTTATATTGGGTTCAAGTTTGTGGAATATTATTGATTTTATGTCTTATTATTTAGATCACGCTAATCATATATGACTTATATTTAGATGTGTTGCTTTGATACATATTTTTTTCATGTTGAATGTTTTATGCTATGGTTTGGTTACCTTTATATGGTATAGGTATGATTGATGTTTCATTCTAGTGTGCAAATACAATTTTACAAAAAAATAAATTATAAACTCTTAAACATAGATTAGTAACACTAATATAGTGTGTAAATGTTGTTCCATAATTTTCTGTTACATTTTTTTTAAATTTTTTTTAAAGTAAGATTAAAAATAATTCTAAATATAGAGTTTTTCATTTCACATAACTTTGTATATATGTATCCAAATTAATATTTTTTGTTGAAACGAGGAGATTGATACCAAGCGTGCAAATTTTTTAAAAAAAATTCTCTCATTTTTTTTCTTCTTGTTTTGCACATGTTGAGTAGTTTTGATGTTTGTTGAAAAAGCTATGTTTTCTAGAAAATAGAAAATAAATGTAAAAATCAAATTAAATATTATACAAAATTATAATTTTTGGAAAGATTTACTCTGTGGGTTATGATCTTGCAACTTATCTTACCATCTTCATTTCATTTACTTGTAAAACCCAAGGTTTGAAAATAAAAAATTGAAGAATATTTGAGGAGGAAAGTTAAGAATTTCATCCAAGGACCTTTGTCTATAAGACCTTCAAATGAAGGAACCTTCATTCAAAGATATTGATGACCTACATTTAAAGGTACCTGAAATGAAGGTCCTTTCCATGACCCATTTTTTAAAATATTAAATTTTTTAAAATCCTTCAAATGAAGGTAACTTTACTTTAACTAAAAGATGAGTGGAAATTTATTTAAAAAACAAAACTAATAAAAAACAAGTAGAGTACCTAACAAAGAGATCACTACAGAACTTTGTCACTATCCACTAACTAATCTAACATGTGAGACATATTAGGAGGCAATTTCCCCTTATCCACTATATGTCAATCCTACATTTGATTTGAAGCCCATTTGGCCAAAGAATCTACAACACTATTCCACTCCCCAGGAATGTGTGTAAAAGTAATAGATTCCAAGGAGTTCCACATCTAGAGAATCTGTCTAATAAACAAAGCTAAGTGCCAACTAACAACCTCAAGCTCTTGCCTAGATATCAAAGTCACCACCACCTGAGAATTGTAATCACAAATAATCCCGCACCAACCAAGAGAACAACAACGCTAAAAAACATACAAAATGAAAAGAGCCTCCATTAAATTATTCATATGAAAGCCCTTATAAACTAAAAAAATAGAATGAACATCTTTGGAACTATCCCGAACAACTCCACTAATGCCAACATGCTCAGAATTCCCTCAAAAAGAGTCATCAATGTTAATTTTTAAAATTCCATGAGGGGGTGTCCAATGACCCTTTCGATTGATCCTACACAAATGATGCCTGCCTCTACTACTTTTACCATGACCAACATACACAGGAGCACCCCCTTGAAGAGGAACATTAAGAAGATTTCAAATAACAACATCCCAAGGATCCACACCTCCAGTCAAATCACACTTAGCCAAAATAGTTTCACAAAGAGAATGAATAATTTTCCACCACAAGCGTATAACACTCGTCCTCACATCCTAAAAAATCCTCTGATTCATCTCCAACCAAACACGCTAAATGATAAAAGAAGGACCATTTTACCATGCACCCTGAAGAAGAAATTTTTTTGCAGGGGTTTTACGCCAATGAGCCCAAAAATCAAACAAAGAGGAGATACACCAACAACTCTGACCCCTAACACCCCACAAAAAGTGCTATATCTCCTTGGAAAAGGAGCAATGAAAAAAAAGATGAGAAACAATATCCTTAGTATTACAACAGAAGACACACATCAAGGGACCATGAAAGAACTACTGGCATAAATTATCCCAAGTAAGACATCGGTTGTGAACCACCAATCACATGAAAAAATTGTATTTAGGCCAAGAAATTGATTCAAAAGCTATTTCCACCAAGACACCTCAATTACTCCATACAACTGTCTATTAAGCTCGAAGTACCCTATAGAAACAAAGCATTTACTAGATGAATCACTTCCCTAGGACAAGACATCTAGTCCCTCCAAGGAATTGAATTCCCAAGAAGCTATAATTTGACTTACATCATTTAGATCCCTCTCTAAATCACTTAGCGACCATTCAGAAGAATCCTTCCTATCATAACCAATAACCAAGCCTAAATTCTTATCTGTCTAATAATTATCCCACCCACCTACTATAAAACAATCATAAAGGGGTTGTAGATGTAGATACATGGAAAGAAGAGGCGGATTACCATCCCAATAATTTGTCCAAAAGAGAGCCTCAAATCCCTTGTTTCAAATCCAAAAAGGCCCCTCTTAATCAACCAAGATCCTATTTACAAGGTCTGCCAAACCATAGAACCCCTTCCCTCCAAAGGATACTGAGAAACATCCAAATAGTCAACTCCTTGTAAATACTTATGTGTGAGAATGTGAGCCCAAAGTTGATTCTAACTAGTACACCATGAACACCAATAGAATTTGGATGTAAGAGCCTTCCCACTCAATATAGAAGAACAAAGTCCAAGAACTCCCTCCTTAGGTTGACATACATATTCCCATTTAATCAGGCTCCATTTATAATTCTGCAAATTACCACTCCAAATAAATAGGTGTGAGAGGGCATCCAATTCATTAAGAAAATATATAGGAGTTGCCTAAACCAAAATTTATAAATAGGAAGATTCTGAATCACCAATTAAAGAAGGGTCACCAAAGAAGCAGTAGAAAGCAACCAATGAGTCCAATTGTTTACCTTTTGATACAACTTATCAAGCAAGTCCTGCTAGAATAGCCTAGATTTACTACCAATAGCAATAAGACTACCTAGATAAAGAAAGGGGAGAGACCCAATTTGAAACCTCAAGATGTTAGCAATCCTCCTTTGAATAAGCTCCAGAGTATTGAAAAAATATATTGAGGATTTATGATTATTGAATTTATGATCTAAAGCAGCCAAATAAATGTCCAATGTTCACCTGAAGGACTTAGCTTCATGTAGTTGAGAAATCCCCATAAGAGCAGTATCATCCACAAACTGAAGATGAGAAAGCTTAGGAAATCCATTACCCCAACTCCAAACATGAATTAGGTCCAAGAAAACTCGAGACTTAATAAATATTCCAAGGCCTTCAACCATAATAATAAACAAATAGGGAGAAAGAGGATCCCCTTAGAGAGGAGCCCTCGAGGCTCCAAATAACTCTGAAGGTTCCCCATTTAGAATAACATAGAAGGATGAAGAAGTAACACAACTCATAATCCAAATAACCCTCTCTAGACTAAAGCCAAAGGCAATGAGAATTTTTTGTATCATAGGATTTATCCATATCTAGTTTTATGAACATAGATTTCTCTTTGGAAACTTACATAGAGTGAATGACTTCACAAGCAACTACCACTTCATCCATAATTTGCCTTCCTACCACAAAACCCCCCTTTCTCATCTAAGATCATGGTGGGAAGCCATGGTTTGAGCCTCCCAAAAATCAACTTAGTAATAATTTTCTAGACCACATTACATAGATAATAGGGTGAAAGAAATCCAATTGATTAGAACCTTCCTTTTTGGGTATAAGAATAAGGAAAAAAAATTCAAGGCCTTGAGCATTTGTTTTTTGTTATAATATCCACGAACCAACTCTAGAAAATCCAAATTAACAATATCCAAGAATTCTTGAAAAAATTCTAGTAGAAACCCTTTGGGGCCTAGAGCTTTACTCTTATGCATCCCAAAAACAACCCCCTCCAATTCCAACATAGATATCAGATGCATGAGGGAATAGTTCATCATATTGGTGACTAGAGAGGGAATACAAGAAAGGATCATGTTCTCCTCATTCTCAACAGAAGGTGAGTTGTCAAAAAAGAGAGCATAATGTACCTGGTAGCATCACAAGATAAAGCTTGTAGAGAAGACAACTAAATATCTTATGAATTAACCAAAGAGGATATATAAATCCTATTCCAATGGGCTTGCACTGATTTATGAAAAAAACAATATTCCTATCCCCTTCCTAGAGCCAGTCAACCCTAATCTTCTACTTCCAAAAAATCTCCTCCCTAAGTTCTCTTTCCTCCAATTCTCTGACAACTTGGGATTCTGCTACGCCCAAATCCTCTGAAAAAGCAAGATCCCAAATTTGACAAGTGATAACATTGAGACATTCTTGAACCTTCCTCTTCATAGCATAAAGGTTATCAAAGAAAAAGCTATTCCATTTCTTTAGCTTCCATTTAATAAATTTCAATTTCTTGACAAAAGAATACATAGTAGTACTGTAGGCAAGGCCACCATCTCTCCACCACTGGACCATTAAGTCATGGAGGGAAGATTCCTGCAACCACATCAACTAGAACTTAGAAGGAGGATTTTTAGGAGCTACAAAAACAATAGCTAAAAATTTAATAGGCCAATGATTAGAGCCCCTCCAATCAAAAATTTCAAACTTAATACTCAGGATACCTCCAACCCAAAAATAGGAAACCAAAATTTGATCTAATCGTTTAGAGATAACTTCTTCTCCACCCCTTCTATTATTCCGATTAAATATCCCATTGGCTAGATTGATATCAATTGAATTTAAGAGGTCCATGTTCTTGTTTAAAATATAAGAGGAAGGACCTAAACGAGCCAACCCTCCCCTTTTCTCCTCCAAACTTAAAATTGAATTGAAATATCCCACTAAAACCCAAGGAAGGAAAGGAGCACACACTATGACATACTAAAGCATACACATTAGTAACTAGAATCATCTCTCTAGTCTCCAAACTAGAGGAAACCATAGAGAGAGTTGGATGGCTAGATATCCACTAGAGAGGAACAATCTTTCTCAGATGCCAAAAAAGAGCCAGACCTCCAAAGAAACCATTGGCTATTTTTGTCACTATTAGCCCATCATAGATATGTGATCTGAGAGACTTTTCATGGGATAATTTCAGCATGTTTTCTTCATTAGTTTGACATGATTGACAAATGTTGTGTGTTTTCTACACTATCAATAAAACTATATGTTTTCTACACTAAGTCAACAATACAACACGAGTGTTTCCATTGGCATGACAATCCATAGTCGGTAGGACTCTTTTTGTATCTCTCTGATAGAAGATTCAAGGTAGTCATTATGGAGAGATCTTTTGTGTCTCCTTGATGAACATTCAAGTTCAACGAGACAAGCTTCCGTCAAGTGGACTTCTTCCTGGTTGCCTTTGATGAAGCACATTAAGGCTAGAGAAATTTTTTGTGTGTTTTTCACATCGACAAGAAAAACACATATCAACAGTAGTTATATTTGTCTCTTTTCAATAGAATAGAGGATGTCCATCTGGGAGAGATCTTTCTTGTCTTTTTGATGTAATTTCCAAAGGATGTGAGACCCACTCTAGCACATCGGGAAGACAAGTTGTAGTCCCCAGGAGACTTTCTGAGGTCTCTTCTATGATCCTCATTGAAGAGATATACATTTTTTGACAAGAATCATGCCTACAGATCCTTTTTTATTCCAGCGCATCAGGAAATCTTGTTGATGTCGAGGAAATGATATTTTATGTCTCTCCTACCAGTAGCACTTAGACACATCATATTCCATTAGGATGACACACATTTATCAGGGAGACTTTTATTTTGGGTTTCCAATTGGCTAATGTCATCAGAGTGATGTTTGTTTCTCTCTGATGTGAAAACATTGTGTGTTTTATGCACTTGACACACTTTTATGCTAGAAAACTGATTTGACTGCCAATGATCATAATATTTCTACAAAGGTTAAAAATAATTATGGATCCACTTCTTGTCCCTATAGATGCCACCAAGATACTAACCCATGTTTGTTTATGATCTGAAAGTGTCATCCTTTCTGGAAGAGACACAAGTTCACACCAACTTGTTGTAGAAGTGCTTTCTTTTGGCCTTTTTGTCACTTAATGGATTCAATATTTGTACGTATAAATCTGATTTTATTTGACTTTTTTTTTTGTAACCTTAACCCAAGTTAGTTCTCGCTTTGAATCTTAACTAATGAGATCATGGTTATGCCTACTCTCTTTAAAAGGAAACTTTGTACATATTTTTTGGGTTGTTCTCTTTTGGCTCTCTTATAGTGATTATGTCCTGCAATTGTAATTTTCTTTTCCTTCCATTAATGAAATTATCTATTTTTTTATCTCTTCTTGCATTCTGATCTATTGTGCATGCTATCTTGCCTTGTGTTTGAATGTCTCTTTCTTTGTTCCTAGCTTGTATGTTGTGCTAAATTTCTTGTAGTAGTTGTCATGTGAATGTATCTTTCCTTGTAGCAGATGATAAGTTATAACCTACATATATGTCTTTGGGGTGGAATTAGATCAAGAACTATGTGTGTCTTTGGGGTATTTTATTGATGTTTTGTGAATTCATAGGCAGGGAGCAACCATAGTTCAGTCTGGTGCATCACCTCCCCTTTACATTTCTATAATCCTTCTTCCCTTTTCCCTCAAAGTTTTAGTTTAAGTGTACCTCGATTGGAAGGAAGACTACCTTCGCTAGAGATTTAGCCTCACAGTTGAAAATTCCAAATAGCCAGGGGGGGGGGGTGAATCAATTTTTGAACGCTTTTTTTTCTTCAAATCAAATCCAACCAGTAAAATAGATAAAACATTAAAATATGAACACTGCATAATAATACTCTGCATAATAAACACCAGATTTATGTGGAAACCCAACTGGGAAAAACCATAGAGAAGATAATTATCATGAATAAGAACATCGATTAATGTGATTTTTATAAATGATCACTACTGGTGTGACTCACTGTCAGTTGGGCTAACTACTCTTTATACAAAAATAAGCTATCACAACCAATACAAAAGAGTTCTTACAAAGAAACTTGAAATTATGTATTTGCATCTGTATATGCACAGAATCATTTCTAGTGAATAGTACTATCTCTGTTAGTAGCATAATTGAAAATAATATTCTACCAATCTTCACTTCTACAACAAAATGACTCTCAGATACCTTATTTACTCCTTCATCATCCTGCTCACAAACTTCACTTTGAGATCATATTCACATATCATGTCACCTCCAGTTATTCACATGATACCATTATCACTCACCTTGTATATTTTGGATCCAAAGGATGTTCTTTATATATATATGCATATTCGATGAACAACCAACCATATGTCGGCCTGACAAGCCATGTCAACTTGAGTATGATAAAGTTTACATTGAAGATCAACACACTACTATGGGACCCAAAAATAGGTCTTATAGAGGATAACTATAATTCATAACATAAGAAATGAAAGATAAATATGTTCTGGAACCGATGGAACACCATAACCAGAACCATGTCTTGATTATACCAAAATCAACATTAATCGAAAGATAATATTTGAGAAGCAGTGATCCAAAAAGTGTTTTTTACTGTTATATCAAAACTTTTGATAAACTGCATGAAGGACCAAATACTGGAGATACTCGAAGGAACCTAAAAACAATAAAAGTCAAGGTAGAACCATCCAAAACACTACCATAGAGCACAATAGATGTACCAGAAAGATATGACATTTTTTTGGAATAAAGGTAACCATCTACAATGATTGTAGCCACATAAAATGGTATAAGATAGATCAAATCAATTATACCACCCGAAGTACAATCAACCAATACAAATTTTAACATCAATGACAACAATTCCAATGAAAATATTCTCTCAACAATATCCCCCTTTGGTATTGATGGAAAAATACTCAGAAATTGAAAAAATGGTCAAAACAAAAAAGACTCCCAAAAATTCAAAAACTCCAAAAAAACTTCCCCTGAGTTAAGTACCTAAACTTCAATTCAAGTTTTCATCTTCATTTTCTTCTCCCCCTTTTTTTCCAACAATGTCAAAGGGCATAACATAATCAAATCAAAATAGTAGTTTTAACTTGAAAAGTATGTTTGTACATTTCTTTTATAGTTGGAAGACTCTACTTCCAATCTGCCACATCAACACTCATCTAAGCACACAAACTATCATAAATAGCCAATGAATCAAAAGAAGATGACTAGTCTGAAGACTGATAATGGTGTTGATATTCCTATACATTAGAAAGAATTCTGAAAAGATGCTCTAACTGGTCCTCAACCAAGTCCTTTACTAACCATAAATTTTTCACTGGATCTTCTCTCTACCTCTGAACTAACAACAACTCAACTTGCAATTCTCCAAATCTATTCCTCTTCTTCACATATTTGATTTTAAGGAAATCATAATTTTTTCCAATAATGTTCAATTCAGATTCAATATTCTCAATCTTGCTCCTAAAATTATCGATAGCTACAGGTCACCAGAGACAGTACCAGTACATACCAGACATTTCCTTCAAACACTCTCTTGTTTCATGAATAAATTTTAGTAACCTTTGTACAACATTTGTACATTTCTTCCTAATAGAAACTTTGAATATATGACCTTTTGAACACTCCTATGACAACATCTTCTCAACAATTATGAATAAATCAACTTGTAACAAATTAGAAATAATGGAAATAGTAATATGTTTATCAAGAAAATGATCCATTAAAGCACTTTCAATTTCAATCTTGCTAACCAACGAGAAAGAACACCACATATCACCAATTCTTCCAAATTCTCCTTCTTCCAACATTTCCTGAACAATATTTAAATCAACAAGCCCTGATTCAGACACATACGTCATCCTTTTTAACCTTCTCCTCCTTTTCTTATTCATCTTCTAACAAATTAATAATTTATTTTCCTTTTTCACTGGTTTTCCTTTTCCTAGGTTCTGGAGAGTAACCACCAATCACCATTTCCAATTCTACACCTTACAAAAGATTACAGTTGAGTTATGACACCCTTTTCCATTTTTTCCAAAGGGGGAAGGATTCTATGTGAAAATCCCTACTGTTTTGGGGAGATTTGTGTTGAGGATATTGAGAAGATTGTATTGAGAGAGAGTACTTTTGGGATGATGGATTTTCCCATTTGTTGCCATCAATGCCAAAGGGGGAGATTATTGGATGATATCAGATTTGGATACTATTCATGTTGTTGATATTCATGTTTGTCACTGATGTCAACATATGTTTCTGTGAAGAGGACAGACTGGTTAACGGACATTGTACGGATGTTTTAAAACAATCGAAGACATGGATATGAAGACAAATGTGTGATGACCTTATTCCTAAGGTCACTTGACTTGAGGTTACATATTGAGGATGTTACAAATGATTTAGTGAAGACAGGTTTCTGGACTATGATAGTAATGCTTGACAGAGAAGGTCTCTGTATTTTTTGTATAACTTACAGATAAAGATGTTTCAGTGCATGCAAGCTTATGGGATGACTAAGGATATTAAAGAATGTTTGTTACTGATTGATTATTGTGAAAGTACCAGTGACGTCAGTTGTGGTATGTATTCTAGAGGAGACCTATTCTGGTGGCTGACCTTAGACATCTAGCATGTATTATGAATTGTGAGCGTGGATTGCAGATCTTGGAGTATAACTGATGGATTATTATTGATGTTTACTTGTTATAGGTACTGTGTGTATCTTAGCAAGGGGTTAAACAATTATTTGTATATTGGGAAAGCCTAATTGGCTGACCTAATTAATTATTTGTATATTAAGAAAGCTTAATTGGCCGACCTTATGAGTTATTTTAATAGGGTATAAATGAGTGATCTTTTATTTTGGAAAGGTGCAAAAGAGATTGAAAAGGAAAGAGAAGTGTAAGCTATGAGGTTTGTTTTGCTGCTGGATGTAGAGCAGAGTTTGTGATAAGAATACTTCATTGGAACTGACCAAGCAAAGACAGTTTCTATCTGATAGTTCACTAGATTGTATATTTCCTATATACACTTGTTCGGATTGTGAATCCTTGAGGGTGGCTTTAACCTTCTTTGGGTTGTATGCCTGGGCAGTGAGCCTACTATTTTTCTTGACTCCTAACATGGTCTGTCTCCTAACAGGGACTGTGTACTATAATGTTGTAATAAGCTCCTAACAAGGATACATATTTTTAATAGGGATACTATACTCTTAGTACAATATTTGTGGGTACTATTCCCACTGGGGTTTTACCTTTAACAGGGTTTCCTCAACAATAAGTATTGTGTTGGAATTTACTATGTTATCATTTGCATTGTAGTTTTGGTTTATAAATCTAAAAGTTTAATATTCTATATCACAACTTGTAGACACCTTAAAATGGAAAAACTTGTGACTTGACATTAAAAACACTAATTTTCATCTATTAATTAATGATTTTTTAAATCATTAATTAATCATCTATTTTCTTCTAAATTCATTTCATCAATTAATTAATGGTTTTTTAATCGTTAATTAATCATCTATTTTCTTCTAAATTCATTTCCCAAATCATCTAATCAAATTCCCAAAATTAATTAAATAGTTAATTTTATTTAATTAATTAACCTTAATTGATTAATTACCATTAATTAATTAATTAAATTCAATTTCCTATAGTTTAAATTGAAATATTTAAAATTACTAATTAAATTCTTCCAATTAAGTTAATTTCAATTAAATTAATTTAATTTCAACAATAAAGCAATTCTAAATAAAAAAGAATTCAATTATCTCACATGTTGAAAACTTTAATTAAATAAATAAATTAAATATTCATTTATCTTCAAAGAGATAACTCCAATCAGATCACATGGAATACTCCACCCATCTCTCCAGCTCACATGGGTAACTCCATCCACCTCTTCAGTTCTAAAAGGTAACTCACAATTAGCTCTTCAGTCAACCAAACTCTATCTTTTCTTTACCAATTAAAGAGGTGGAGTTTACTGATGGCTTCTCCAGTTCCCTTTGATCTCAACCGTTCATCTCCCTATCTCTGGGATTGATCTCAACCGTTCATTTCATCCTCAATTCCTATATAATAAACCCTTCATAACCATTTGAAGGATCCAGGATTTCAAGCTCTCGTGCACCAGTACTCCGATAGTTTGGTTCTAGCATTCAAGCCATCTTGCGATCACACACACATTTCTAGTATCAAATTCTCAACGCTTCTCAAGTCATAGATGCTTCCCACACCAATACTGAGCATCAAAAATATCATTTCAGAAGGAATAGAGAGAGACAATAGAAGCTTCAAGCACTTTGAGGTTTGCATTTATTTGTTTTCCTTTCTTTGCTTGTACATTTTATTGGTTATGTTTTAAGTTATTCGTTATTGGTAGCTTTGTGTATTTGATTTCTATTATTGTAAACCATTGCTACTAACCTTAGCCTTTGGAAATCTTGGGAACCACAAAGCACAAAAGGAGGCATACATTTTTTGGTGAACCCGATGTGAATCAAACAACTCGAATATCTCTTGCAGATGACATACATAATCAATTAGCCATGGCCGCTTTCGCATCGCTATTCTGTCATCTTCTGTCTTTCTATCTTTTGGTATTTTTCCACAATTGATTGTATTTGATTGTAGTTACCTATTGTTTGTCGTAATTGCCTGCAAGTTACCACAATTGACCGATCCGTGCTGCAATCAAAAGAATCCTACCGCAGAGAATAGCTATTTGCCGCAATCGCCAATATTTTGCCGCAATTGACAATTTAGTACCGCAATCGACACAAAAAGTCACATTTCTGTCTATTTTTCTTGGTTTCTATGTAGGGATGACTGATAGTGAATGACAAAGAAGGTAATTAGACACATACCAGGTGCTAGAGCATTAAGAGCTGCAAGAAGGAGAACCATCAACTATCAATCACAACAAAGGGCTATTCTCGCAATCGCAGTTGAAGATCAAAGTGAAGCATACACCAGGTAGATTGATTCAATCAAGAGATTTTCAAGTAAGTATAGAGTCACCATTAATTTCAGCAATCTCAATAATCTCAGAGTTTCTGGATATTCTGTTGTTTTGGATGGAAAAGATTTCATTTATTGAGATACTAAACACTTTCTTTGACAGGTTCAAATTGAGAAGACAAGATAAAAATACAACTAAAATTCATTCACTTGTCGATTTGGGCTTCAAAAGAACAGTGTTTTTCACACATCTTACATCTCACATTTTAGAATTTGGTGCTTAAAATTGATGTGGGGACTAAAATTGAAGAAAGGAAAAAATTCTCTCAAATTGTTACATTAAATTTGAACAAGCAATCAACACCTACTGTTTGGGCTTAAAAATGAACACTTGTGCTTGTATGTTGGTGTAGCTTAGTTCACATTTCAAACTTTCAGAGCTTAATTGATTTACCTTGTGTCTAGAGTTTTAGGTGCACTTGCACAATCTGTTAGATTAGACACATTTATACTTTTTAGAAAGGCCTGTTCAGGGAATGCCCTTCTTCCTTGGAGAACTACCTTAAACTAGTAATCCTTTCGATCGGTATATAAACAAGGCGTGAACCAAAGTTCCATCTTATCTAGCCAAGCTCGGGTGAGGTGTGTTGATGATAGTCTGGATTGGGTGAATAGTGTGTTGATGATAGTCTGGATTGGGTGAATATCCCTAAGGAGCCAACATGGTCAACTAGGCTCTTAAGTGAGTCACACACGTACAAGCCGATTGGATAGATGCCATAGACCCTTACTATAACCTTGTTAATTAGAGGCCAACCCGATCTACCTCCGAACAGATACCTTATTATAGTGCAAGGGGTTGTAGAATTTCCCCCCAAGATTCCCAACATATGTGTCCCAAGGTATTTGTGTAGTGAAAGAGATCTTCACTCCACAGTAACAATACCTGGAAAGGGCAAAAACATGGGTGCCTACGTCGTGGACCTTCGTGTCCTAGTACTGTGACAATTCCTGTGTGAGCTAACAAACATTCAAGCATTGAGCTTATAACATTGCATAATGAAGCCATTGACCTAGATTAATCTGACTATTCATTGTTGAGACCTCGTGATAACCTTGCAACTTAAAAAAGTTGTAGAACATACACATTGTCAGTCTTCATTCTTCAAAACACAGTGTCTATTGTGCTTGTTCTTTGATTAGTCTCTAAAATGCAACACAAACATCCAGCTATCAAAACGAGTCAAACATGTTAAAGTCTAGGGTTTTCAACATCAACTGTCTTGCAAATCACAAGCTTTGTTCCAGAAAATAAAAAATTGTCAGACAGTGATACCTATCTTCTAGTCTTTTTTGAGACAGTTTCCCCTTTACCGCAATTGCCCGCATTTTTACACAATTGACAGAAGTCTGCCGCAGTTAAATTGTTTATTGCCACAATCACCCTATTTATTACCGTAATTGGTATAGGATTTGAGAGATACAAATCCATAGAATGCCAAGAATACCTGCATGCAAATAATCTGTTACAAGAGAGAAGCAGAAATAGGGAAAAATAAGAACTCAGAAGTTACTCCAAATGTGAGAGCTAAATTATAATCTGAGTTAATGAAAAAAGAATTACAAGGTTCAACCTATAAAGGTGAACAAAACCCTAAAGCCTAAAAATGCTAGGTTACACATTAATAATTAATAAAAGAATTAATTATTAATGCACCTAAGAGAAAGCTTAAGCACTAAAGAGTAATAACTTAATTAATTAAATCAACATGATTTAATTAATAAGCAAACTAATGATTACTCTAACACCCCCTTAAGCTAAGCACAAGGGGTAAGCTAACCTAGCACAACTATGAAAGCAGGAAAAAGGGTCCCGACAACAAGGCCTAATCATGTACCCAATACAAGAAAATCTTTGTAAACCAAAGACAAAGAAGAAAACCCAGTGGGAAAAACCCCTCTCCAAAAAGAGATAGAAAAATGCAGAAAAGAAATGGCTCAAGAGAATCTCTCAAGACCATAAGTACAACCAACCTCCCCATGAGAGAGGGATGAGACACCAAAGTCCGCCCAGAATGAAGAAATTCTTGTCACAATGATAGATGCCTGATGTAGGATCCAAAAGGAGATCCTAAAGAGGAAAATGATGTTCCTCCCCTTGGGAAGAAATGGATCCAAAGGATGATGTCGAAGAAACCCTGTGAAGAGTGATGAGCCAATCTGACTCAAAATGTGTGTCATGATCGGATGCTGAAGAATCTCTCTATCTGAACTGTTCAAACAAACAATGCCAAATCCAAACTGATGTGGATAATCCTGAAATACAACCACAAAATGCATGGATAATGGTGGGCAAACAGTGATAACCTAACTGTCAAGGTAGAGGAGATGAATGTCCTCAAAATAATCCTCCAAATTTGCAGTATAAGACTCAATAAAAAAGAAAGATATGTCTGCAACATAAGATTCCAAAGTATCTATATCTGGAAGATGTATGATTCCCTGCTGCACAAAATTAGGAGCAGCATGAGATGCTGATGAAGTCTCAGTCTGAAGAGAGGGAACTGTGAGACAAGCCTCTGATCCATTAGAACATGTAAGGGTGTCTAAATACTCAAGCTCCTCTAAAGTATCATGATCAAATGGTGTATTCTCTCTCCAAGCAATGGGTATGAGACAATATAAAGCAGGATCCTCTAGGAATGGAGAGACATTAGGGTCTCCATATATCTCCCAAAGATGTGTCCAAAGTGGGTGAGGACAATCAATGTTTGATATATCCAACACAATGTCATGATCAACACTAGACACTATAAGTCCTATTATGTGATCTCTAATAATATCCCATGCTAATTTTCCCTTTGAAGTGGCTAGTTCAGGTATGAGATCATACAAATAAGGGAAAATATTAAGCCACCTACAATGTGTAAGTATACCCTTTTCCCATGACTCATAATTACCCCGTTCCAAAATAAAAACTGAAGGGTGAGAAGAAAAACCCATGATAACTCTTTTAAATGAAAAACAAACTGAGAAATCTGACCTTATTGCATTTAGATCAAAATCTGGTGCAAGGAGGAGGGAAACAAAAGCTGCAAATTTGACACTAAAAATAGGTACTCAAATGGCCAAATATTCATACAAAACCAACATCATCATCTCTGGCTCAGAAAGAGCTTTCCGACGATATTTCATTTTTCAAAAACGAACACCGTATGCAAAAGATATGGCCAAAACACTGAAGGCTGGCTTTTTTGAAGAAGTGTCAAAACTGTATGATGGTTTCATGAACGTCAAATTTAATCATGATCTGTGACCTGCGGCCGCTAACATCACTCCTGCATATGCGTACCTTACTGCACATGAGGGTACTTTTGAAAAGGTACACACCTTTTCCTTTGTTTGTAAAAAGATTTTTTTTCAACAAACATTTGGAAACATTGGTTTTTTTTTGTTTTTTGAAAAAAAACTTTGTAAGAAAACAAAATTTGTTTTTTTTTTTCTAATTTTTTTATTTTTTTTATTTTTTCACCTCGAAATTTGAGCCGTATGACCTGGGAGAGAGAAATTTTTTCCCAAAGATCATTGTGGCCAAAAATGCCAAAATTTATATGAAAATTGACTCTCCTGGGCCTTCTGAGCACGATGGTGGCATCCGTTTCTACTCAAAGTGCTCCAGAAAAAAAGTATCTCTTCCAGAATGAAGAATAAACCCTAGAAAAGCTATGGTTTTTACCCTCAAATTATGGCTTCACAAACCCCAAACCAAGCAACAACAGTGTGGCTTTGATACCATGTAGGATTTGAGAGATACAAATACACAGAACACCAAGAATACCTGCATGCAAATAACCTGTTACAAGAGAGAAGCAGAAAGAGGGAAAATAAGAACTCAGAAGTTACTCAAAATGTGAGAGATAAATTATAATCTGAGTTAATGAAAAAATAATTACAAGGTTCAACCTATAAAAGTGAACAAAACCCTAAAGCCTAAAAAAGCTAGGTTGCACATTAATAATTAATAAAAGAATTAATTATTAATGCACCTAAAAGAAAGCTTAAGCACTAAAGAGTAATAAATTAATTAATTAAATCAACATGATTTAATTAATAAGAAAACTAATGATTACTCTAACAATTGGTGATAAAATACCACACTCAACCATTCACTTTGCCGCAATTGGTGGAGTTGTGCCGCAATTGACTAGAGATATCTTACACCTATTTTGACCTAAAAAACCTTGAAAATACTCTCCATTTTGTGTCAAAGACCAGTGTCTATCCCAGAAAAACATGAAGAGCATTGTGTGAATCTCTAAACATTAAAGATCATCCCTTCTTTGAAAAGCATGATTATTCTCTAAAACATTGTTTGTTCGAAAGTTCAGACTTGAAATATCTTGATCTCATCATCTCAAATATCATCATTATCTCTATTAGTGACTTTGTCCCAGGCAAAGGTCAACAAATCTTATCTTTTACTTCATCAAAACTTTGAGATCAAGATAAATCAACATCTGTCCTTAGAATTACCCTTGTCCAAACCATAACTCGGACTTCCTTAGAAAGGTTATCCTTTTTTGTTTGCTTTATATCACTTGTTTTAGTTACAAAATATGGACTGCGCTATGTCTCAAACACCTCATGGAGGGCCTTACACAAGGTCAAAGGCTAGAACACAACCTAATGAGTCATATATCAATAGATTACCCGCTTGGGAAATAGAGCGAGAGGATGATCCTTTCATAAATACCAGTTCTACTCTATTCATTGAACAACCCTGCGGGTTGACTATTTTCCAAAATGTCATAGAATAGGAGCTTGAGGATATAGAACAAGATGCTTATTCCACACAAGTATTTGATGTTGTTTTAGAGAGGAAACCCAAATGTTTCTTAGTCATGCTGATAAAGAAGGGAGTCAAACTCCCCGCTAAATTCAGTGTGTCGACCATATGGCCCAAAAACCCTCTTGTAGGTCCAAACACTACTCAGCCCTCTCAGATACTACCTGTGGTTTCACAAATTTTACCACCTTTGACAATACCAACATTGGCATAGACGATACCCAATCAAACCAATTGCACAAACCAAGAGAGCACATCTTCCACTCAAAGCATGACATGATCGCAACTAAGTGTACCCATGGTCACTAGTATGCCTCCACCTTTGGTGTCATGGCCTGGCCAATCAAGCTCTCATACTATGCCTTCCATCCCCCCAACAAACAATAACTATTCTGAAACTATGCCGCTAATGCAGTCAATTCCTACTAGTCTTGGGATCAACACATCATTCCTGCTAGGATATCCATCTCTGCAGGTTTGAGTTACAGTTAATACCCACCCAAGACTACACCTTTTCTCATTCAAAAACCAATCCAACCCCAGCAAAAACAACTCAAGCTTCAGTTGCCAAAAATCCAACCCCAGCAACAACAACCCTAGCTTTAGTTGCCACAAATCCTACCTTATCAGCAGCAACCCCAACCCCAAAAATATCAACCTCAGCTTCAGTTGCCACAAATCCAACCTCAGTAGCAGTAACCCCAACCCCAACAATATCAACCCTAGCTTCAACAACAACAACAACCTCAAAACCCACCTTGGGCCACTCACGTGCCCCCATTTTAGAATCATGTGGTGGGAAATCAATATCAAATCCCAAGGACGAGGTCCTATATTCATACTCAAGGGATGCAGAGGTGCAGCCTTATACCTACTACAACACAAAGGTACACCATCACACATCAACCTTAGTATCAAACAAACATATTGATCCAACAAATGCAGACCTTTCAAACCCAAATGATGGATATCCAAAATCAGGGGTAAACTAATTCCTACATCGCAGATGATTTATACCCATACCCCTTTGATAACTCTCTTCACATGTGTCCATTCCCAACTCACTTGTCAGTACCAAAATTTGATAAATATAGTGGCAATACCAACCCTATTGAACATATCCGAGAGTTTTTTGCTAGTTGCGTGAAAGTTGCACATGATGAGAAATACTTAATGCGACTATTCCCACAAAGCTTATTCAGACCAACAATATAATGGTTCTCACATTTACCTCATGGCATCCTGTCTTGGGGTGAATTGGCTAAAAATTTCATCGCTCACTTCCATCATAACATCAAACGCAAGTTCAGTATCAAGGACCTTTACGATATCAAACAGAAGGATGGAGAGTCTTTTGTGAAATTCCTATAGAGATGGAGGAATACTACAAACTAAATAATGTATGATGTTCCCAAGAAAGACCTAATAGTCATGTTCATTGAAAATCTGATTCTAGACATGTCATTCACAACAGAATTGCAGTTATCTCCGAACTTCACACAACTCATCAAACAAGGAGTTCATTGTGAGCAGAACTTGGTCAAATGAGGAATCCTTGTAGATCTGACCTAAATTAATACAAATACAATTGCAATGAACAAAGCTAAGTGGTGGAACAAAAACAAAAATGTCACCAACAATGGTGTAATTGATGTGAAGACAGTCAACTATGCACAACCCAAAGTGTCACTGCAAGGCGCACCTATGGAAAAACAAAAAACTATGGTGCCCACTCCACAAGAATACACTCAAAACCAACCTCCCCTGTCCAAGTAGTCGGTGTGTCAAACAGTTAGCAATAGACTCAACGCAAACCACAGTTTCAATTCCAGCAGCGAGATTTTACACCATTAGGAGAGCCAATAGATTCAGCTTTACGAAAGCTGATACAATCCAAAAATATCACTCTCCTGGAAATCAGGGAATTTGAACTTGGTGCAAACAAACCAAGGTGGTACAATGACAATGAATTCTATGAGTTTCATTGGGTGAAAGGACACAAAACACCTAACTGTTACCGATTGAAACACGCTATGCGAGATCTGATTGACACAGGGGTCATCGATGTAACAAATACCCAAACCAAAGGAACAACTGATCACAGGATATTCAATGATACATTTCATGATCACAACAAAGGGAAAGCCTCTAGGTCTGGTGGACTATCAAAATAGGTCAAGTATACATATGCCAATAGTGATAACGTTATCAATTGCCTCAATCCTTCAGATAGCCATGTGGCTACGATCACTATCAAAGACCAAGGTAACAAATGTGTTGTAACCACATGTCGTACCAAAGTTATCTTGCAAGGAGTACCTTCCTCTTCTGCTACACTAGCTAACCCTCAATCAACCCTAGATCAACAGACAAGCCTGGTGGATCAACTAAAGTGCACACCTACCCAGATCTCCATGTTTGACCTATTGTGCATATCTCCGTAGCATAAACTGGCACTTTCCCAATCCCTTCAGAATGTAGTTGTCCCAAGAGACATAACACCCAAGAGCTTCCAAATGATGGTTAACCATATAGCTACTAACAAACATGCAACATTCACAGACCGTGATGCACCGCAACATAAACCCCTGCATAATGACCCTTTGCACTTGCTTGTCTAGGTCCACAAAAGTGCCATCCGTAGAGTCCTTGTTGATGGTGGGGCTGGATTAAACATCTGTACTATAAAGTTAATCAAGAAAATAGGCTATTCAGAATCCAACATTGATGTTATGAGGAGGATAAATATCAGAGCTTAGGACGAAGAGGAAAGATCCTCTAAAGGTATTATCATTCTACCTGTCTAGATTGGTCCAGTTGTCAAGAACACTCCCTTCCAGATCCTAGATCTTGAGTTGGGATACAACATGTTACTAGGGAGACCATGGAAATTAAATGCAAGCCATACCTTCAACATACCATCAATGCATCAAGTTCCCACACCAGGGAGAAGAAATCATTATAGAGGGAGATCCCAATCTTTTCCAATACTATAATGCGGTCCAAATCAACACTGATAACCAGGTACCCTCAAACCAAGTTGCAAGCATCCCATCCTCTTTAGATTCAAATCCTAAGGATGTCACATGGAAAGTAGGAAAGATATCCATTACCAACAAGGGTTGTGGTGAATACAGCTACGAGGAAGCTTTCACTATCACGAACATGCCTGACAACCCAAGAACATATGGCATGCCACAACCGGTTATTATAACAGAAACTCTAGAGCCTAATCTATTTAGATGTCCACCCACAAATTTTGTCAGATGGGGAGACATTGCAGAAGAAAATCCATTCGAACAAGATATCAATACATGGTTGTACCAAGATCCACAAGAGACTTCAAAAACCCCTACCTATATCAAACTATGGAAATGGTTATACAATTCTATAAAGATTTGGGTATGATGGTATAACTAGTCTGGGGGAAAGACAACAAGGCTTAATGGAACTGTCTCTCCCGCCAACCTAGAGAAACAAGAGAGGGTTATAGGCTATGGGAAATAAAGAGCCAGCCCTATAATCAAAGACATCCAAGTTGATTGGGAAAAAATAACAAAGCTGCATCGGGGGAAAAACCCAGAACATGTCTTGATAAGAAACATACTACAATAGTTGTTGCCTGCCGAAGTGGGAACCTCTCAAACCCGAATAAACCTTGGGAACCTCTCAAACCCAAATAAACCTCAACATAGCCATCGATGATAACGAAGGAAGTGAGACATCTGACGAGTGTTCCATCAAAACTAACTCCCACAAGTATGAGTGGAGATCCCTTCACGAATCCAAACCATCGATCCTAGACTATTCCCCTCAGTCAGCCACCACCATACACCTTGACGACATGTTTGACCAACTATCCATTGACAACCAACCCTGCATCGATAAACATGTCATTTACCATTCCTTAGGTGGTGCATCCACATCATAGTCTAGGTTTGTCGAAACCATATCCGTAGTCCCTTTCAACCAAATAGAGTCAAACCAACACGCAGGCCTATGTCTTGTACACCTAGAACTAATAGAGTGGGTTCAACAAGGACCACTTGATATGGATGTCTTTGAGAATGATGAGGCCATTGCAGATTTCATGGGACTTAGAGAGGGAATTCCATCAGGAGACCATAAATTAGGTTTGTCCATTGACCTCGATAGATCAACATAATTTGAGGAGGAAGCCCCTCTTTCAAGTCATCAAAACAAATTGAAAAAGAAAAAAGAATCGTTAGTAAGTGAAAACTGAAAGGTGCTTACTGACAAAAAAATTGATAAAAATATAAAACAAGATGTATCTTCTAGTGAAAACCTTATTGAGGTGCTAGAAGATGGAAAGAAGGAACTCCTCCCCTTGACAGAGGAAAAGTTAGCATTGTTAGCAGAAGAAACAAAGGAATTCAACTTGGGAGATGACAAGAACCCAAAGAACATCTACTTGGGGAAATCACTCACCCCAGAGGAGAGAGAACAGTTCATCAGTTTCTTCAAAGAAAGAATGATTAATTTTGCATGGTCCTACTCAGATATGCCAGGATTAGATCCAGAGCTTTTGTTACATCATCTCCCATTGCTACCCAATGCTAAACCTATCAAACAGAAGCTAAGAAGGATGCATCCCCATGTTGCATTTTTAGTCAAGGTAGAATTTAAAAAACTCCTGGATTCTAAGTTCATAAGACCAATCCCATACACAGACTGGATATCTAACCTGGTACTAGTTGCAAAGCACAGTGGTTAGATTCAAATTTGCACAGACTTCAGAGATCTCAACATGGCTTGTACCAAGGACAACTTTCCTTTTCCTAACATTGATATGATAGTAGATTTAACTACTGGACATCAAATACTATCACTCATGGATGAATTTTTAGGGTACAATCAGATAAGGATTACGCCAGAGGACCAACATAAAACAACTTTCACATGTCTTTGGGGCACATATTGTTGGAACGTCATGTCGTTTGGTCTAAAAAATGCCAGAGCAACGTATCAAAGGGCCATGACAACTATATTTCATGATCTCATCCACAAAACAATGAAAGACTATGTGGAAGACATACTAGCCAAGTCAATTCTTCGCAAGGATCATCTACAAGTATTGGGACCAATCTTTGACAGAATGCAGGAATACAAAATCCATTTAAACCCAAAGAAATGTGCATTCGGTGTCACAACAGGGAAGTTACTGGGAATCATAGTGTCACATAGAGGCATTGAAGTAGACCTAGAGAAATTCAAAGCAATATTGGACATGCCACCATCGACCAACCTAAGGCAACTCAGGGGGTTACAAGGAAGGCTCCAATCAATCAGGCTCTTCATAGCTCAGCTAGAAGACAAGTGCCACCCATTCCAACATCTACTACACAAAGAAATCAAATTCATATGGACAGAGCAATGCAAACAAGCATTCCAAATATTCAAGGACTACCTTCTCAAGTCTCCTATATTGGTGCCACCAGTCCAAGGTAGACCATTGCTTATGTATATCTTGGCAAAAGAATTAGCATTTGGCATACTCTTGGCACAACATGATGACACAGGTAAGGAGAGAGCCATCTACTATCTAAGAAGAACATTGGTAGGATATGAGCTCAACTATACACCAATTGAAAAATCATGCCTTGCAGTTGTCTTCACTTCCTAGAAGCCGAGGCATTACATGTTGAGTCACCAAACAAATTTGATAGCACATATTGATCCTTTAAAGTACCTCCTAAGTAAAGTAGTGCTCATCGGATGACTTACAAAGTTGGTAATGATCTTAAGTGAGTCTGACATTGAGTACATAGATAAAAATGCCATCAAAGGGAAAGTGATTAAGGACCAACTAGAAGAGGAACCTATTCAAGATCACCAGCCTATCATTTCTGACTTTCCCAATGAGTCTATCATGACATTACAACCAATGATCAAGGTATGAAAAATATACTTTGATGGGTCATGCATGAACCATGGAGTGGGGGAAGGAATAGTCCTTATCACTCTGAATAATGATACAATTCCAAAATATTTTAGACTCAACTTCCCCTAAACAAACAAAATAGCAGAATATGAAGCACTAGTCATCGAAATAGAGATAGTAATTCATTGGAGAATCAAGAACCTTAAGGTCTATGAAGATTTGTAGTTGGTCATTAGCTAAGTCAACAATGATTATATGACCAAAGATGAGAAGCTAATACCATACAGAGCACAGATGGAAAGGTTGCACACTAAGTTCCAATATATCTTCTTTGAGAAAATACCATGAGATCAAAACAAAGCTGCAGACGTAATGGCTACCATAGCATCACTGATTGATATGCCAGGCAATGAAATAAGATTCCAATTTCTAGTGGAGCAACTCATGATACCATCACATCAAGCACCAATCATCGAATCAACATGCGTCCTTGTTGGTCCTGAAACTCCATGGTACCAAGATGTATATAATTACCTCCAAAATAGTGACTTACCTCCTGACTTGTCTAGAAACCAAAAAAAGTCCCTCATCCGCCAAGCCTCTAGGTATACCATCCTCTAAATTAATATATATAGAAAAAGTCTAGATGGAACGCTACTATGATTTCTCACTTCCACAAAATCCCAAAGAGCTATGTACGAGGTACATGAAGGAATTTGTGGAACCCACGAAGGTGGCAACAAATTAGCTAAGAAGATCATCTGTATGAGATACTACTATCCCATAATAGAAATAGATGCAAAAAAATATGTACAAAGGTGTAGGAAATGTCATATTCATGGAGACCTCATCCATGCACCAGCCTAAGAATTAAATCCCATCACTTCACCATTGCCATTTTCCATGTGGGGATTTGACCTAGTTGGTAAAATTACACCTTCTTCAGCAAATAGACATAAATACATAATAGCAGCAAAAAAGTACTTCACTAAGTGGGTGGAAGCAATTCCCCTCACTTACATAACTGGAAAGAAGATATCAATGTTCATACTCAACCATATCATCTATCGGTATGGAATTCCTCAAACCATCCTGACAGATCACGGTACACCTTTCCAAAACAAAGATGTTGAAGAGATATGTGAATAGTTCCAAATAAAACAAGGGTTCTCTTCATTATATTATCCTCAAAGGAATGACCAAGCTGAAGAAATAAACAAGACCATTTTGAAAATATTGAAGAAAACAGTTAACGAATCAGGGCGAGACTGGAATTTATAACTTAATCCCGCATTATGGGCATGCAGAACTAGCGTGAGAACACCTACAAGAGCCACTCCTTTCTCCCTAGTCTACAGATCAAAGGCAGTCCTCCCCTCGAAGTGGAAATCCCATCCCTGAGGATATCATTAAAGAACCTGATTTCAGATGAAGACTACAGAGTAGCAAGGCTCAGTGAACTAGAATTACTAGATGAAAGAAGACAACATGCATTCAACCACTTACAAGGATATCAAAATTGCCTTAGAAGGAACTATCACAAGAAGGCAAGGCCATGAAAATTTTAGGTAGGAGACCTTGTCCTCATGGAAAATTAAAAGAACCAAGCAGAAAGAGTGAAACCAGAAAAGTTCAAGCCTAATTGGCTAGGACCATATTTCATTGTCAGCTCTACTCAGAGTAGGGCATACCAATTGGAAACACTATAAGGATATCATCTCCTCGGATACATCAAAAACATGCACCTAAAGAGGTTCTATGCTTGAGGTCTCAATGGTTAAGGAACCTATCTACATATCCAAAAAATACCAAAAAAATCAAAAAATATAAAATGTTACCTTGGTGAAAACCTGGCAAATAGGCGCCTTGGCGACAACAAAAAAAATAAAAAAAAGAAAAATAGTAAAGAGAAACAAAATTGCTCTCTTAGTGAAACCTGGAAAACATGCGCTATTGAGTAGGTACCTTGGTGAAAACCTATAAAACATGTCCCAAGTGTTCCAATCTAGCTTCACCATCAATGAACTCCAAGATCAAAAGCTTAAGCTCACTTCAAATGCAAGACTGACTACCCAAGCTATATCCAGAAGCACAAACCCCTCTGAGCACCAACACTTATCCATGGATGGTACTGGTCCACTAGACTAGGGGCGATTCTAAATGTCTTGAAAAAACCCAAAAAATTAGAAAACTCATCAAAAATCCTAAAAATGATCAAAATGTCCTAAAAAAATCAATCTTAATAAAAAATAATCAAAAAATTGCAAAATGCAAGCAATAAAGCCAACTCGGTTATCAGGAGAGCAAAGGGCGATCAAGCCTAGTCAATTAATGTCACAATCATGAGCTTCGCGAATCAGCATTGGCCCCACATGACATAGTTTTATCAATCTATCAAATCTTTCAACAAGCAACTGGTGACTAAGCCAAACTATCAATTGTCATAATCATGAGCTTTACGAATCAGCATTGGGCCCATCTGACACAGCTTGATCAGCCACCAAAAATGATCAAAATTAATCAATCATCTTACACAGTGATGGATATGCTCAAAACCAGATGATCAGTCTTATATGAGTCATCTATTACTGAAACCAGACACAATCAAAGAAATCAAGCCAATCAAGCCTATCAAAAGAGTCAAGCCAATCAAGAGAATCCAACTGAATCAAGGAACAATAAAAAAAAATGACTAGGTCAGTCAGTCGGTCAGATGTCAGTCTATATTTCGTGGTTATGTTCTTATGCTACTCTAGGATCCACCAAGTGAGGAGAGTACCTATGATGGATCATTACTTATTTTCTTTGATTGCTGTCTGTTGAATGTTCACTTTGATTTCAGGGCCATGATGATTTAGGATAAATGCGGTAGGCGTTGCCACTTATCTGGCAGCCATGCAATTCCATGATCTGAGCTTAACCATGGGAAAGAATTGGACATTCCTTCTCTTTTATTTGCTTGTTTATTTACCAAATAGAATCAAGAGCTCATGGTGCTATTCAGATGGAGCTTGGGTGCGTTGGAGTTCTATCTTGGTTTCTACGGTCTTTTCTTTTTTTGCAATCAAGAGCTCACGATGCTATCCAGATGGACTCTATGTGCGTTGGAGTTCTATCTTGTTTTCTTTGATCTTTTCTTTACAAAATCAAGAGCTCACAAGTGCTATTCAGATGGAATTTGGGTGCATTAGAGTTCTATCTTGGTTTCTATGGTCTTTTCTATTTTTGAAATCAAGAGCTCATGATGCTATCCATATGGAATCTGGGTGCGTAGGAGTTCTATCTTGTTTGCTTTGGTCTTTTCTTTACAAAATCAAGAGCTCACGACATTATCCAGATGAACTCTAGGTGCGTAGGAGTTCTATCTTGGTTTCCTTCTTTTAGTTTATTCAGAGGGCAAAGCGGTATCCAGATGGTGAATATATGGGTGCTTTTGACTCTCTTTCTTTTCAAACAAGGAACATAGCTGAACCTAGATGGTCAATATTTGGGTGCACTAAGTTCTCTTTATATTCAATCTCTCTACTCCTTCTAGTTATCAAGAGGTCATGGCGGTATCCAGATGGTATGTGATCTGGATGCATTGGACACTCTTCAGAATTTCATAAAAAGATGCAATGATGACAAAATTGGAAACACGATAGCGACTTGGGTCACCCATCTATTCTATCAATTCATATCTATCAATTCTCAACCATCTTTTCTATCAATTCATATCTATCAATCGATCCCCGAGAACATTCCAAACTAACTTCCTTCTAACTAACACATGCATTCCTAAGATATTTTTGCATAGTATATTGCATTCATTTATTACATAAGAAAAATCCAAAACATGTACATAGTAGATCATAAAATCAATGCATCCATCATCAATAACTTCATAATTAAAATAGGAATGCATTCATCATCATCATCATATAGTGATTCACATTTTCAACAAATTAATGCTCATCTTACGCATTTTCTATGCTTAATTTGTTGAGGGAGCATATAATCCACTTGTTATCACTAGGGCAAGCTGGGGCAGGATGAAATCTAAAAATTCTTTGACACAAGGTGATGAATCACATTGCATCAAAGAGGGGCGAATGTAGACACCCTAAAATGGACAGACTTGCGAATTGACATTAAAAACACTAATTTTCATCTATTAATTAATGGTTTTTAAAATCATTAATTAATCATCTATTTTCTTCTAAATTCATTTCATCTATTAATTAATGGTTTTTCAATCGTTAATTAATCATCTATTTTCTTCTAAATTCATTTCCCAAATCATCTAATCAAATCCCCAAAATTAATTAAATAATTAATTTTATTTAATTAAATAATTAATTTTATTTAATTAATTAACCTTAATTGATTAATTACCATTAATTAATTAATTAAATTCAATTTCCTATAGTTTAAATTGAAATATTTAAAATTACTAATTAAATTCTTCCAATTAAATTAATTTAATTTCACCAACAAAGCAATTCTAAATAAAAAAGAATTCAATTATCTCACACGTTGAAAACTTTAATTAAATAAATAAATTAAATATTCATTTATCTTCAAAGAGATAACTCCAATCAAATCACATGGGTTACTCCACCCATCTCTCTAGTTCACATGGGTAACTCCACCCACCTCTTCAGTTCTAAAAGGTAACTCACAATCACCTCTTCAGTCAACCAAAATCTATCTCCTCTTTACCAATTGAACAGGTGGAGTTTATTGATGGCTTCTCCAGTTCTCTTTGATCTCAACCGTTCATCTCCCTATCTCTGGGATTGATCTCAATCGTTCATTTCATCCTCAATTCCTATATAATAAACCCTTCATAACCATTTGAAGGATCCAGGATTTAAAGCTCTTGTGCGCCATTACTCGATCAGTTTGGTTCTAGCATTCAAGTCATTTTGCGATCACACACACATTTTAAGTATCAAATTCTTGACACTTCTCAAGTCATAGACGCTGCCCACACCAATACTGAGCATAAAAAATAGTGTTTCAGAAGGAGTAGAGAGAGACAATAGAAGCTTCAAGCACTTTGGGGTTTGCATTCATTTATTTTCCTTTCTTTTCTTGTACATTTTATTGGTTGCATTTTAAGTTATTCATTATTGGTAGCTTTGTGTATTTGATTTCTATCATTGTGAACCGTTGCTACTAACCTTATCCTTTGGAAAGCTTGGGAACCATGAATCACGAAAGGAGGTGAACACGACTGATTCAGTCCCCCTCTCAGTTGTGCTTGTGGACTGTTATTCCTAACATTATCCTCACCAACAAGAGCTTGATTATAAGAACCTCTTTAACTCTCCAGAGTGAGAGACACAAATTTTTTTTTTAGGAGGAACTTGCAAGGATGGTTGCACCATAGGAGGAGATGAGGATCAAGCTTTCTCAAATGCAAGAACTTAAAGTACACGAGGTTCCTAGGCACAAATTTTCCAGCTTCAGAAGGAGTGATCCTCTGATGGTTGTTGTCCCAAGCTTCAGGGACCCTCAACCCATTGTAGCAAATCCTCCACAAAAGGACATAGAGCCAAGGTTTTCCCATGAGGAAAAGATACAACTTATTGTTTGTGAGCTTTCACATGCTGTAGAAAGGCATAATTTTGAGCCTAACAAAGTAGAGGATCCAATCCTCTTATCTAAAGATCTCCCCCCTTTTGTTGATATGGTTGTGGAGGAGGAGAAAAAAAATGAAGAGGTTCCTATCTTTGAGGAATAAATCATGGACAACGAGCACTTAGTTGAAGAGAGGGAAGGAAAATTATACCTTTTGCAAAAAAAAGAAGAGCAAAACCATCAGTCCCAGTAGGAAGAGAAGCATGAGAAAAATGACGAAGAAGAGATAGATGAAAGGTATGAACTAGAAGAAAATTTTTACAACATAATTATGGATTTTTTCTCAAGGCTTGACACTTTACCAGTACTTCCAAAAGAGGTGACTCATGAGAAACATGGGGAAGAGGCACACGAGTTCATCTCTTCAGAAAAGAAGAGGAGCCACATTCAAACTAGCCAGATACCATGGTTACAGGGAACAACTGTAAGGTCAAGGATGATTTCTTGGAATGAAAACCATCAAGAGGATGCCCCACAAGGTATCTATCTCTACAAAAAATCTGCAATTTTCCCCTGTCATTCTTGTTTCAAAGCATGAGTGTGAATATCACAAGGAAGAGCAAGTTTGTCTTTCTCAAAATGAAAATGTTTTAGTGCTAGAGAGATTCTTTGTTCTTAGCATTGGGAGGGCATTATAGAAATTTGTGGTGTGCCTATCATGCTTATTTCCCTAGCTATTTCCTAAGTACATGAAAGGAACAAAAGAATGGTTAGAAAAGGAAACTATTTTAACAAGACACTTAATGAATTTGTTTGATATTTTTTCATGTAATTCTTTATACATAGTAGAATAGGTTTTTTTATGTTTTCCAAGAAGTGTATGAGCACAAGTTGTTTCCCTCATAGAGATAGAAAAGTTTTCATTTTTATTTAGGATGTGGAGTTTCAGATTTCATGGTTGTTGTGAAGTGGAAAATTCAATGTGTGTTTTACACAAGTGACTCCATGCCCAATGGATTTCTAGAGGCCACTGCTCAATATGCTTAGGAATAAAGAACTCACTCTGAGTTGCCAAAAATGTTGGCTATTTTTGTCACCATTATCCCATCATAGATATCTGATTGTAGAGAATTTTCATGTGCTAATTTTAGTGTGTTTTCTATATTAGCTTGACATTCTTGAAAAATTTTGTGTATTTTTGGTACTCTATTGATAAAAATGTGTATTTTATACACCAAGTCAACAATACACCACAAGTGTTTCCATCGACAAGACAATCCCTAGTTTGGAGGAGTCTTCTCTGTGTCTCTCTGAAAGAAAATCCAAGGAAATCATCAGGGAGATCTTCTAGGTCTCGCCGATGAACATTTAAGTTCAACAAGATAGGTTGTCGTCAGGTGGACTTCTTCTTGGGTCTCTCTAATGAAGCACATTAAGGTTGGGGGTAAATGTTGTGTGTTTTACGCATTGAAAAGATAAACAAAAATTGGCGAGAGATATAGTTGGCTCTCTCCAATGGAACAAAGGATGACCATCGGGGAGAGATATTTCTTGTCTCTCTGATGATCTTTCCAAAGGATACCGGACCCACTATAGTGCACCGGTAAGACAAGTTTTAGTTTCTAGGAGACTTTATGAGGTCTCTTCAATGATCTTCATCAGAGAGACATGCATATTTTGGCAAGAATTGTTCCTAGGGCTCTTCCTTGTTCCACCACATCGGGAAGATTTGTTGATGTTGGGGAAATGACATTTGATGTCTCTCCAACGTGTAGCACTCAAACACATCATCTTCCATCAGGGTGACACACATTTATCAGGGAGACTTTTCTTTTAGGTCCCCAATTGACTAATGTGATTGGAGTGACATTTTTTTGTCTCTCCAATACAAAAACATTGTGTGTTTTCTGCACTCAACACACTTTTAAGCCAATGAACTAAATTGAATGTCGATGATCGTTACATGGCTATAGAGGCTAAAATTCATTGTGAAGAGAGTTCTTGTTCTTGTAGAAACCACCCGTCTACTGCCCCATGCCTTTTTATGATCTACAAGTGTCATCCTTTCTGAAGAGACACAAATTCACATGAACTTGCTGTAGACATACTTTCTTTTTCCTTTTTGTCACTTCATGAATTCAATATTTGCACGTAGAAATTATATTTTGTTTGACTTCTTGTTTTGTAACCTTAACCAAAATTATTTTTGGGTTTTAACCTCAACAGATGTAATCAGATTTATGCCTGATCTTTTTAAAAGGAAACTTTGTACATATTTTGTGGGTTTTTCTCCTTTGGTTCTCTTGCATTGACTATGTCCTGCAACTGTAATTTTCTTTGCCTTCGATTAATGAAATTCCCTATTTTTTTACCTCTTCTTTCATTCTAATATATTGTGCATGTTATCTTGCATTGTCTTTGAGTGTCTCTTTCTCCGTTCCTACCTTGTATGTTGTGTTAAATTACTTGTAGTTTTTGTCTTGTCAATGTATCTTCCCTTGTAGCAACTGAAAAGTTTTAACCTCCATATATGTCTTTGGGGTGGAATTATATCAAGAACTGTATATATATTTGGGGTCTTTTATTGATGTTTTGTGCATTCATAGGCATGGATAAAACTTAATTCAATTTTATACATCACCTCCCCTTTACATTTATGTAATCTTTCTTTCCTTTTCCCTCAAAGTTCTAGTTTAGGTGCACCCTGTTTGGAAGGAAGCCTGCCTTCTCCAGATATTAAACCTCACATGCACAAGTCCCACACTTGGAGATTGATTCAATGTTTCACAAGGTTCCTTGGGGTCATACCTCAAAAATTAGTGCAAATGTTTTAGATAAAAACAACCTAGAGAACCAATGCACTGACACTGCCCATAACACCAAATACCAAAAACATAATGAAACATAGAATCAACTGAAAGATTGGTCTCCTGAATATAAGAGATAGTTAAAGAGTACACTGACACAAACTCATGAATAAAATTTTGTCGAGGGATTCTATTAAATCCCCTAACATTCCATGATAAAATAATCATTGAAGATAGTGGGAGAAGTGAGCTTTAATGGGCTTGATAGACCCACATTCCACCAATGGTTCTTTGGCTAATTTATAAAACTTTTCAGTTGCTACAAGGAAAGATACATTGACAAGACAACAACTACAAGTAATTTAACACAACATAAAAGGTAGGAACAGAGAAAGAGACACTCAAAGACAATGCAAGATAACATGCAAAATATATTAGAAAGAAAGAAGAGGCATCCTTCCGGTTATCAAGAGGTCATGGTGGTATCCAGATGGTATGTGATCTAGATGCATTGGAAACTCTTTGAAATTTCATAAAAAGATGCAATGATGACAAAATTGGAAATGTGGCAACAACTTGGGTCACCCATCTATTCTATCAATTCATATCTATCAATTGTTGACCATTTTTTCTATTAATTCATATCTATCAATCGATCCCAGAGAACATTCCAAACTAGCTTCCTTCTAACTAACACATGCATTACTCAGATATTTTTGCATAGTAGATTGCATTAATTTATTACATAAGAAAAATCTAAAACATGTACATAGTAGATCATATAATCTATGCATCCATCATCAATAACATCATAACTAACATAGGAATGCATTCATCATCATCATCATCATCATCATCATCATCATCATCATCATATAGTGATTCAAATTTTCAGCAAAGTAATGCTCATCTTACGCATTTTCTATGCTTAATTTGTTGAGGGGGCATATAATCCACTTGCTATCACTGGGGCAAGCTGGGGCAGGATCAAATCTGAAAATTCTATGACACAATGTGATGAATCACATTGCATCAAAGGGGAAAATGTAGACACCCTAAAATGGATAGACTTGCGACTTGACATTAAAAACACTAATTTTCACCTATTAATTAATGGTTTTTAAATCATTAATTAATCACCTATTTTCTTCTAAATTCATTTCATCTATTAATAAATGGTTTTTTAATCATTAATTAATCATCTATTTTCTTCTAAATTCATTTCCCAAATCATCTAATCAAATTCCAAAAATTAATTAAATAATTAATTATATTTAATTAATTAACCTTAATTGGTTAATTACCATTAATTAACTAATTAAATTCAATTTCCTATAGTTTAAATTGAAATATTTAAACTTACTAATTAAATTATTCCAATTAAATTAATTTCAATTAAATTAATTTAATTTCATCAATAAAGCAATTCTAAATAAAAAAGAATTCAATTATCTCACATGTTGAAAACTTTAATTAAATATATGAATTAAATATTCATTTATCTTCAAAGAGATAACTCCAATCAGATCACATGGGTTACTCCACCCATCTCTCCAGTTCACATGTGTAACTCCACCCACCTCTTCAGTTCTAAAAGGTAACTAACAATTAGCTCTTCAGTCAACCAAACTCTATCTCCTCTTTACCAATTGAAGAGGTGGAGTTTATTGATGGCTTCTCCAATTCCCTTCGATCTCAACCGTTCATCTTGCTATCTCTGGGATTGATCTCAACCATTTATTTCATCCTCAATTCCTATATAATAAACCCTTCATAACCATTTCAAGGATCTAGGATTTAAAGCTCTTGTGCACCATTATTTTGTCAGTTTGGTTCTAGCATTCAAGCCATCTTGCCATCACACACACATTTCAAGAATCAAATTCTCGACACTTCTCAAGTCATAGACGCCGCCCACACCAATACTGAGCATCAAAAATAACCTTTCAGAAGGAGTAGAGAGAGATAATAGAAGCTTCAAGCACTTTGGGGTTTGCATTCATTTGTTTTCCTTTCTTTGCTTGTACATTTTATTGGTTACGTTTTAAGTTATTCATTATTGGTACCTTTGTGTATTTGATTTCTATCATTGTAAACCGTTGCTACTAACCTTATCCTTTGGAAAGCTTGGGAACCATGAATCATGAAAGGAGGCATATACAACTAATTCAACCCCCTCTCAGTTGTGCTTGTGAACTGTTATTCCTAACATTATCCTCACCAACAAGAGCTTGATTATAAGAACCTCTTTCAGTCTCCAGAGTGAGAGATACAAAAAAACTTGTTCTAGGAACTTGCAAGGACGGTTGCAGCAAAGGAGGATATGAGGATCAAGCTTTCTCAAATGCAAGAACCTGAAGTACATGAGGCTCCAAGGCAAAAATTTTCTAGCTTCAGAAGGAGTTATCCTCTGATGGTTGTTGTCCCAAGCTTCAGGGTCCCTCAACCCATTGCAGCAAATACTCCACAAAAGGAGATAGAGCCAAGGTTTCCCCATGAGGAAAAGATACAACTTATTGTTTGTGAGCTTTCACATGCTGTAGAAAGGCATAATTTTGAGCCTAACAAAGTAGAGGATCCAATCCTCTTATCTAAAGATCTCCCCCCTTTTTTTGATATGGTGGTGGAGGAGGAGAAAAAAAATGAAGAGGTTCCTATCTTTGAGGAATAAATCATGGACAACGAGCACTTAGTTGAAGAGAGGGAAGGAAAATTAGACCTTTTGCAAGAAAAAGAAGAACAGAACCATCAGTTGTAGTAGGAAGAGAAGCATGAGAAAAATGATGAAGAAGAGATAGATGAAAGGTATGAGCTAGAAGAAATTTTTTACAACATAATTATGGATTTTTTCTCAAATATTGACACTTTACCAGTACTTCCAAAAGAGGTGACTCATGAGAAACATGGGGAAGAGGCACACGAGTTCATCTCTTCAGAAAAGAACATGAGCCACATTCAAACTAGCCAGATACCATGGTTATAGGGAACAAATGTAAGGTCAAGGATGGTTTATTGTACCCAAAACCATCAAGAGGATGCCCCACAAGGTATCTATCTCTACAAAAAATTTGCAATTTTCCCTTGTCATTCTTGTTTTAAAGCATGAGGGTGAATATCACAAGGAAGAGCAAGTTTGTCTTGCTAAAAATGAAAATGTTTTAGTGCTAGAGAGATTCTTTGTTCTTAGCATTGGGAGGGAATTATAGAAATTATTGGTGTGCCTATCATGCTTATTTCCCTAGCTATTTCCTAAGTACATGAAAGGAACAAAATAATGGTTAGAAAAGGAAACTAGTTTAACAAGACACTTAACGGATTTGTTTGATATTTTTCATGTAATTCTTTGTACATAGTAGAAAAGGTTTTTTTATGTTTTCCAAGAAGTGTATGAGCACAAGTTGTTTCCCTCATAGAGATAGAAAAGTTTTCATTTTTATTTAGGATGTGGATTTTCATATTTCTTGGTTGTTGTAGGCGTGGAAAATTCAATGTGTTTTTAACACTGGTGACTCCATGCCCAATGGATTTCTGAAGTCCACTACTCAATATGATTAGGAAGAAAGCACTCACTCTGAGTTGCTAGAAATGTTGGCTATTTTTGTCACCATTATCCCATCATAGATATATGATTTGAGAGACTTTTCATGTGCTAATTTTAGTGTGTTTTTTATATTAGCTTGACATGCTTGGCAAATGTTGTGTATTTTTCGTACTTTGTTGATAAAAATGTGTATTTTCTATACCAAGTCAATAATACACCACAAGTGTTTCCATCGACAAGACAATCCCTGGTCTGGAGGAGTCTTTTTTGTGTTTCTTTGAAAGAAAATCCAAGGCAATCATCAGGGAGATCTTCTAGGTCTCGCCGATGAACATTCAAGTTTGAAAAGATAGGTTGTCATTAGGTGGACTTCTTTCCGGGTCTTTCTAATGAAGCACATTAAGGCTAGGGGTAAATATTGTGTGTTTTATGCATTAAAAAGATAAACATAGATTGGCGAGAGATATAGTTGGTTCTCTCCAATGGAACAAAGGATGACCATCAGGGAGCGATCTTTCTTGTCTCTTTGATGATCTTTCCAAAGGATACAAGACCCACTGTAGTGCATTAGTAAGACAAGTTTTAGTTTCTAGGAGACTTTATGAGGTCTCTTCAATGATCTTCATTAGAGAGACATGCATATTTTGGAAAGAATTGTTCCTAGGGCTCTTCCTTGTTCCACCACACAGGGAAGATTTGTTGATTTTGGGGAAATGACATTTGATGTCTCTCCAATGTGTAGCACTCAAAAACATCATCTTCCATCAGGGTGACACACATCTACTAGGGAGACTTTTCTTTTAGGTCTCCAATTGACTAATGTGATTGGAGTGACATTTTTCTCTCCAATGCAAAAACATTGTGTGTTTTCCGCACTCGAAATACTTTTAAGTCAACAAACTAAATTGAATGTCGATGATCGTGACATGGCTATAGAGGCTAAAATTCATTGTGAAGAGAGTTCTTGTTCTTGTAGAAACCACCTGTCTACTGCCCCATGCCTTTTTATGATCTACAAGTGTCATCCTTTCTGAAGAGACACAAATTCACATGAACTTTCTGTAGACATACTTTCTTTTTCCTTTTTGTCACTTCATGAATTCAATATTTGCACGTAGAAATTAGATTTTGTTTGAATTCTTGTTTTGTAACCTTAACCAAAATTAGTTTTGGGTTTTAATCTCAACTGATGTAATTAGAATTATGCCAGATATTTTCAAAAGGAAACTACATATTTTGTGGGTTGTTCTCCTTTGGTTCTCTTGCACTGACTATGTCCTGCAACTGTAATTTTATTTTCCTTCGATTAATGAAATTAACTATTTTTTTACCTCTTCTTTCTTTCTAATATATTGTTCATGTTATCTTGCATTGTCTTTGAGTGTCTCTTTCTCTGTTCCTACCTTGTATTTTGTGTTAAATTACTTGTAGGTGTTTTCTTGTCAATGTATCTTTCCTTGTAGCAACTGAAAAGTTTTAACCTGCATATATGTCTTTGGGGTGGAATTATATGAAGAACTGTATATGTCTTTGCGGTCTTTTATTGATGTTTTGTGCATTCATAGGCATGGATAAAACAAAATTCAGTTTTCTGCATCACCTCCCCTTTACATTTATGTAATCCTTCTTCCTTTTCCATCAAAGTTTTTGTTTACGTGCTCCCTGATTGGAAGGAAGCATGCCTTCTCCAGATATTAAACCTCACATGCACAAGTCCCACACTCGGAGGTTGATTCAATGTTTCATAAGGTTGCTTCGGGTCATACCTCAAAAATGGGTGCAAATTTTCTTGATAACAACAACCTAGAGAGCTAATGCACTGACACTGCCCATAACACCAAATACCAAAAACACAATGAAACATGGAATCAATTGAAATATTGGTCTCCTTAATACAAGAGATAGTTAAAGAGTACACTGACACAAAGTCATTAATAGCCTTTTGTGAAGGGATTCTATTAAATCCCCTAACATTCCATGAGAGAATAATCATTGAAGACAGTGGGATAAGTGAGCTTTAATGGGCTTGATAGACCTAGATTCCACCAATAGTTCTTTGGCTAATTTAATCTTCTCCTGATAATATTTGTGATCACCTTTTGAGGAAGGTTCCAAAGAAACTTTCTTGAGGGGTATTTTATACAAGCCCAAAGCTAGAGAAGACCCTTTAATTTTACCTGATTCTTGAACCTCCTTAGCCAAGTTTGCAAAAATAATATCATCCTATAAATCTGTAAGGTTAGTTGAAGACCCTAACTTAGGACTAGTAGGGGACACTCCCTGCCACTACTAATGCAAAGCATCTTACAACCCAAACAATAAATAGGATCCTTTATGATAATTTCAACATCCATTCAATAATATATTTGTATAGAGGCATTTTATGAGGTAAAACACATGTTTGAACACAAAAATATCAACCTTTCTCCATTTGCATATCCTGATTTCTATATCCAATTCCATTATTCATAAATTTCAATTTTTAAATCCTCTTAACAAATACTATGGTGTAATTGTTCAAAATTATTCCTTATAAAACATATATAAATTATATACCAATACCACATTTCAACTATAAGTTATGGTCTCTACACCAAGAGCCATATTTTCTGTCATAAACCAGAAGTAAAACATCAAACCCTACATAGGACATCTCACATCTTTCTAAAAAATAATCCAAATGACACAAAACCAATTATTAGATAACCCTTTATGAGTCTAGTTTCATAATATGTAATCCATTATTTTTTTTCAATCCATAAATCATTCCTCAAGCACAAATAATTGCCTTGCAACTCCAATGCAAATCTTTAAAAACCAGTTTCCCTTCAAATCTACATAACTTTCACAAATCAAAATTAAAATGACTCAAAAAAAAAGGGAATGAAATATAATTCAAATATATTTCCAATTAATATTATTAGAGGTCTTGATTATCCAAAAAGTGTCCGTACAAAACCTTTCAATCTGACTGTAGTCAAGGAATCTCGAATCTGCAAATACCCACTTTCACCAAAATGCTCATAACTTACTCCAAACTGAATGAAATTAATCCAAACCAAAGAGAGAAGGAATTTATTTCATTTAAATATCCAAATATATAGAATATACATGTTTTCCTAGATGTACATGGCCGTACAAGACCTGGAAACAACAAAAAAACTGAAAACCAATCAAAATATCTATATTAGAAAACCTCAAAATTACTCCAAAATGTTTCCTTCTTCCTATATTTATTTGGAATGACCTTTACAATGATTTTATATTGGTTTTGGTGGTTTACAACTTCCCAACCACTTTTTAAACCATCTCATTACATTCTTTTAATCATTATGCATTTTCTTGACAATATTTTATGCATTTTTTGCATTACAACTTTTACAAGTTTAACTCCAAACTTAACAATTATTTGCATGGACACTTGAATCACACTAAAATTTAATTAATAGAAATTTTAAATAAATTTAATCCTTTATTAGGAATTATTTCATATTTTTACCTTCTTGACCCAACTAGGACCTTAATAAGACAATATTAACAATGTCATATAAAAGAGCATAAAATTCATGATATGGATTCTATCCTCTTGTATCCTGCTAGTATTCCTATGTACTTAGGTGCTCCCAAACTAACTACACAAAACCCTTAATCATTACTTAAGTCTCCTACTACATAACCCCTACATCTATACTAGTCACACTAGAAGAGATATCTATTGGGATCCCTTCCTCTAAGGCTAAAGTATCCAATGTCTTAAACCAATTAAATCCCTCGTAAATCTACCTATTCATGTAGGACTTATTCATTTACCTCCCCTTAGCATGAGGCCCAATAGGTATAAAATCATCCTTATAGGGACGTCATCTTTCATTGGGGCTTTCCCTTTTCCCTCTATATCCACCTTCGTATTTGAGGAAGAAGGATAACCACCAAGACCACCAATAGAGCCACTAGACCCCTTATTAACTTGAGGACACCGATTCTGTAAATGTCCATACTCATGACATATTCGGAAATGGAAAGGAAGATATTCATTATCCAATTGTTGCACCCATGTAGAAGAGTCTAAACAAATTTATAAAGAGTCCAACAAAAAATTATTCAAATAAATTTCAACACAAATATGGGAAAAATAAATTACATTTTTATCAAGGGTCTACTAAGCAATCACAACCAACTTCTTAATATCACAAAATATCTTCCCTCTTGAAATCTAAAGGGAGGCATTGTAAACAAATCCAAACATGAACCCTTGAAGGTAATTCATGTGCTAAATTGAAACCCACATGTTAGGGTTTAAAAAATAATCGCACATGATTGTAAAATATGGTCCTCCCTCAAAAACACAATTTCGATCAAACATACAAGAAAAATAACCATGAAATAGTTGTTCACAATGAGCATTATCTCAATGTTTGTCTCAACCTTCCATGAATGAAAAATCCATGCTTCTAATGTCGACAACAAAATTTGAATCCCAATAAATTTATAGATCAGTGCATGCTTTCTCCTATAAGCCACATCCTCCATAAATGATTTAGGAGGAATGACAAGGATTGGATGATACCGTGTCCTTGGAAGACAATCATTAACTTTATTAAGATTAGAGCTCACCCCCCAAAAAGGTGTCTGATGGTCATGCATGCATATCCGAAGAATTCCCATGAGGCGACATAGCACCAATGACTATCAGATTGTTGGAAACCATATGTCCTCCATTCAAATAGAGGAAAAAAAAAAAACCTTAAAAAGGAATCACTTCACTGAAGAACATGACAACCTAAGCCTTGAACAATAAGGCACCAAAATAACGATACCCATGCACACCCACCAAACACCTTTCTAACTCCAACACCTTCCCATAACCAAATCTCAAAAACTACAACAACCCCACTAAAAACCACATGACTGCCCACCCAAATGCATATTACAAACTCGCTAGCAAACAAAAGGAAGCTGAGGCTAGGGAATGAAATCCCTAGCCCAAAATGGTAACATGAGCCACAAGCCACATACTACTCAATCAATGGTCATTTCTTCTATCTTAACAACACTTGTTGCCAGGTAACTTCATTTGAAAATACCTTCAAATGAAACTTTTTTTTATGTCCCTCAAGTGTGACACACTATTATGCATCTACTTGTTACTCTTGAGATATGTCCCATATTTTTAGCTTCATACTATTATTTCAATTTCATGCTATATTTCTAGTTCTATGTCTTCATATATAGTTTTTATCATCCCTAGTCCATTTATTTCCTTACATATATGAATGTGTGCTCATGCTCTTATATACCATATTGGAGGTGTATGTTGGTATTATGCTTTACATAGTTTTTCCTATTCATTGAAGATTTTATCAACATTATGTACCCATGTTCAAGTGTTAACATTTTTTGCTTGATAGCATCTTGAACACATGTCCTTATTATGCTTATCAGACAAGGCATTCATGTGATTATTACAAAAGGAATTATTTTATAGTGACTTTTGTATACATGATTACATATTTTGCTTACATTTATCTTTCATGTACTATTTTTTATCCTCTTACAACTCCTTTGTCCTATGGATGCGAATACTATTTAGGGGTCATATCATGTCATTAATTCTTTTAAATTGATTTTTACAAATAGTTACAATTACATGTAGAGGTGCATCTTTTATTTTTTTAGAGATTACTATGAGATTTATCTAGGAAACCTAGGAAAATAGAAACAAAAATGAGCAAGAATTGTAAATAAATGAAGATGAATGCATATAATGAGTGAGTGATGGCATAAGAGAGGAGGATAGGTATATAAAGTAAAATATTTTACCTATTACCCTACCTAACTTTCCACATGGGCAAGATTCCACATGAACAATCCACCTAAGCACCCAAGTGTGATTCTACCCCCCTTCCTCCTCCCCCACCCCCTCCCCACTCCCACCTACTTAAGAATCTAAGGTGAGGCAGGAAGAGTGGGACCTGAAATCAAAGCTAAATAAGGTACCTAAGTATAATGCCTAGGTACAATGGATGTCATAAAGAAGAGGAGAAAAACCTATGGAAAAAAATCACTTTTAAACAAGGGAAAATATGTGCTCTCTACATTATGAAAAGTGAAAAACCCCAAATGAGGAAAAAATCTTTCCCATAAAAGAGAAGAACAAGAGAGATCATGAATCCCCTCTTAATGAATAATCTTTAGCAGAGAATGTGGATTCCCAACAATGAATGTTTAAGATGATTTAAATCTACTGAATAACATTCCTCCCTTTAGGAAGAAATAAAATTGTTGAACCAAAATTTTACACTTAGGAAGGTAACAACCCTTATGGAAAGTTTAGTGACTTGGGGAGATAATGTGTGCCACTCAACAACCTCTCAGATTTTGAAGTCGTCTCTTCATATATAAAGGGGATGGAAATGAGAAAGAAGGGAAAACATTAAAAAAAAAAGACTAAGGAGATGTGCTAGAGACTTTACAACACCTTGATACCCCTTCAAAAATAAAAGGAACGAACAACCCCAAAATATTGAGCACAAAACACCACAAAATCTTCATTGGTAGAAAGAGAATAGTATACAAAATTCAAATAGATGTAGAGAAAAATATTAAAATCTTTTAATGAGAAGTACCTGCTAAGGTTCGCAAGACATGTTCCTATTATCTCACTAAAATAGTTATTCCATACAAGTTTTGATAACCAAATGACATAGTATAACCCCATATCAAAAATAATTACAAATGATTGAAACAGTATAAAACATGATTCAATGACATGTGCATCTATGATAAAATTATTAAAGTCTAAAACCAAAATAATTAATAGTTAAATTCTTTTAAAATTGACACGGAGCTTTAAAATCATCCACAAAATCAAAGTAAACACACAACAAACATAAACCAGACACGATATGATATGCTTTTTTATATTGATTAACTAGATACAACTTAGCTACGGTCTAAGAATGAAATTGTATCTATTTCTAAGTGTTCTTCTCTTTCAAATGTGACAGACAAAAAACTATCCAAGTTACAAGATGCCCAGAGGCTTATATAGAAAGAGTTTCTTCAATTGAAAATGGGAGCTGCAACTAGACATGCTTTTATATATCTACCTTGTGTCCATTGCCATCATGAAGGCCATTAAAACTGGCTCTGCATGGGCAATTTCTGCACCATTATTATCCTTCAACGCATGCAAAATGGATGCCACTTGGATCATTCATTACTTATGTTGTAACCACTTGAATCCATGACCCCTGCATCATCATTTCTACCCCATGTGTGGAAGAGTGGTTCCTTAACTAACTACATTTATCATTCATGACCCAACAACCTCAAAATAGTCAACTTCAACTTGGACACATGCCACATGGGTGAAACATGCCAAAAAATTTCCTTTTCTCAAAATTTTGCGGTGCCAACACATGACACCTTCCACTGCAAGCACTCCTAAAATGAAAAAGCTTTTATTAATACCACGTGAGACGACCACATAATATGCTTGTGTCTCGTTGTTAAAATGAGGGGCCAAATTGGGTTTTCATAACTCTCTACTCGATGCTCAAAATTTGAAACAACTTACACTATTAGAATGGTCTTCAAGAGATCTAATTTTAATCCCTTAACATGAGGCCTTTGCCTATCGAGGTAATGTACTGACAACAGTTTTGACCCTATATTTTTCTTAGAAGTCCTCCCAAAATACAAATTACTAAATATACAAAAAAATACTGAAAAGTAGATTTTTAATTTTTCTTATCTTGGCCCAGTCCATCACTTATACATGACCTTAGATTTCCTTCAGACTTCTTTGGATGAAGCTTGCGGTAGATAAAATCTACAAAAACCATAGAAGTATGGAAGTTATCTTCCCAATCTTGAAAGAGGCATGGGAAGAAAATTCAAGATGTATAAAGCCTTAGTGCGTTTCTCAAGTGTCCATATGTTGATTCCCAAAGGTATCCCAAATAAATCAAGTATTCTAGGACACAATGATGAAGATAACAATCTAGAAACTAATGAAGGCCAATGTAGATCATAGTCCAAAGACAATGATGACCTCTCCAAATACTACTCAAATGTCTCCACAAAAATATCAAATGGAAAAAAAAGGATGATGTAGAGATGGAACAAGAGGGTCTAAAGATGTGCACATAGCATTGGAAGATGATGCAACTCCATAGGAGCTATTAGGAAAGATGATATGAATTTCCTCAATGGTGTTAGGTCCAAGTCAATAATGTGTGACTCTACAAAGAAGGATGTCATGTCTAGTGGAAATATGTCCCAAGTAGCTATCTTTAGAAGATCATTGCAAACCTGTTGTGTCAAACCACTAGAATCTTACGATGAAGCAATAATAGATGAGGTGTCCCTAGTTGGAGGAGATGAAATTTCCTTAATTAGAGGAGATAAAGTGTTTGCAACTATGGAAGCAACAGTTTTTGAAAGAGCACTATACTATAATTGATCACTCTTTGAGGATGTGTTTACATAAGCTAGAGTAGTAGGAGTCTTAGTGAAGAAAATATCACAATTAAATGAAGAGTCAAGAGCTCCTAACAATTTCTAGATGATGGTCAAAGTAGTGACAGAGCACTTAGTGTACTTTATGTAATGGATATATACTTCATGAACTGTGATTTTCCTATTAGTTCATAAATATTTTCATTTTTGTTAAACCATTTTTTCTTCCGATATTCATCATGAGGTTCAAGAACAAGTCCAAGGAGATAGAGAAATTGTTAGAAATGGAAAATAAATATGTAAATAAATAATACCAAGAAAGAATCTAAGATGAGTTAATGCATGAAAATATATTACCATAAGATGGGAGAGAGAAAGCTTCAAGATCCAACACCATGAGACAAGATATTTGGAAAGGGAAAGCAAAGAAAACCCCTTGTGATATTATGAATGAGGCATGAAAAGCCTAAGAGAGAGAGAGAGAGAGAGAGAGAGAGAGAGAGAGCAACTTGCTCATACAATAATTGAGAAGAGGAAGAAACCTCATTCATCTATGGAGAGAAGAAGAGACATCTCTTTAATAGAGATGTGAGAGAGGAGTTGCATGGTAACTCCCATGTCTATGTATGCCACATTTCATAAGTGTGTGAGGGCCAAGTGTGAGATTCCTCTTAAGGAGGAATGAATTAATTTACAAATTACAATAAATATTTGTCCTCACATATTCCACTAGAGGACGAAATAGAATGTAGTGGAAAGAAGACAAAAAAGGAAGTATATTAGGATGCCTTGGCTTATATCCTAATATATTACAACAAAGATTAATATTCTAACCTTGGTTTATAAATACACCAAGGAAAGATTACAAATTCTAACAGAAATAGACCACACTCATGATAGTGACTAAAGATCCTTTACTTCCAAGACAAATAGTTCTTTGAATCAATCCTGGCTACAAAAGGATGAATTGCCATTTTGACATGATGAACCCCTCTAAAAGAAGAAATTTATCTCAGTTCATGATTACATGCATAATCCCCATCATATCAAAATTAGTCTCAAACAGAAAAATGTCAAAACAAGTGTGGAGGCATACACGATATAATATATGTTACACCCTACCTTGATTTAGTTCTAGAAACCCCCTTATAATTGACACTCTATGAGGGTAAAGCATAAGTAATAAAAATTAGAACCAAATATGATACTTTGAATACAAAATCAACTACATTGGATCAGGTTAAAGAAAAATCTCTTTTTTAAAAAGGCACTCAAATTGGAGTTTCCAAATGAAAGTTATGAATTTTTCCATGTTACCTTTAAATTTTCTTTGACAATTAGGAGAAGAAAATTTGGAAAAGTTTTTTTTATGGAGGGTTGAGACTTGAGAGGCTGCCCAATAGAGGCACAAAGTGAGCAACCAACCAATGATTACCTACCATAGAGGTGTTTTAGCAACCTGATATAGGCACACTGGTAACTGAAACCTCTTTGGCTAAGAGCCAAGGACTGAGGGGTATCCATTCCGCCAAAATCTCTCGGGGCACGATCCCAGCCTCATCCCTTATGATGTCAGAGCCTTGCACTCAACAAGACTTGATCCCTCATAGGCTCATATAGAACCATTCAACTTCAGTAGTAGCCCATTGACAATTTGGAAAAGTTAAGATCCCTTTGATTGGAAAGAACAAGGACTTATGTCAAAGTGCATTTTAAATGTTGGATAAGGGTGTCCTCGCTTGAAAATTTTGTTTTCAACGCCAAAGCATTTATTCAAATCTATCCAAACAAGGAAAAGAGAAGCTTTTCTTTTAAGGCACCCAATTAAGGAAAATAGAGGCATATTAAACAATAAATTCCATGAAATTATGTGTGGCAGATCTCATATCAAAATAACAGAGTTCCCTGCCAATCTACAACCAAAAAATCAGGCTTTGCCAGATGGAAATGATAGATTTATGTGACACTACAAAGGAAATGACAGATCTCTGTGACACTATTCCACACAAAAAATCTTACATGGATCGATTCTAAGGCGGCCAAAAAATTTGCTCTTGATGCAAATAATTTCTCCAAATAGCAACTATTTGCAGGTTGAAACAATGGACAATGATTATTTTTGCTGATCAACTCAATTTTATGCCAAACTGGAGCAAATATTACAGGATGACTCAAAATACAACTCAATTATTTGTAGATTATTGTGCTAATTTGTCAAGAAAATGCCAAATCTCAACTGAACAGTGAAAATAGAGAGCTGAGCTGCAAAAAATATATAAAAATTACCAGCCAAATTTAGTCAAAATAAATGTAGATTTAACCAAAAATTTGCAAATTCATTGCAAACATCCTTACAAAATCCTGAATGGTGAAGAACAATCCTTACAAACATTCTTTGTACGAGTTTAAATTTTTTTTGCAAATATTTATGTAGAGTTTAAAATATTTCATAAATTAACAAATCTTGTATGAATATTTGTTTTTTTATTAAGGTAATTGCATATTTTGAAGGGGCCCCGAAACCCTGTACAAAATAGTCACAAAAATATTCAATAATTCCCTTTGTATGAATATTTGTTGAAATGAGAGAGAATTTGAATAAATTTTACTACAAATTGAATGCGTTTTATCAAATAGTTGCAATCCTTCCCTTGAATTTTCACAACCAAAATGAATTTACATGAAACTCCAATTCGTAGCCTCTACTTCAAATCTCCATAAAGACTTTTGTTTGCAATTTGTTTTTTGGATGTCCATTGCACTAACTTGGTTTAGATACCATGTGAGATTTATGGAGGAAAAATAAGAAAATAGAAACAACAAAAATAGAAAATTATAATTAAATGAAGATGAAATATCCTACACATCATCATACCTAACTTGCCACATGGACAAGCCACATAAGAATATAAGCATGATTACACACTAACAATTACAAAACCAAAATAAACATTTACTTTATATGGAACCTTATTCATACCAGTTTATGTTTAAATATTTAATTCAACATTATACCAGAACCTTATTCATATAAGTTTATGTCTAAATATTTAATTCAACTTTAAAAAGAATGATACAAATATCTTATATAATAGAGATATTTTAGATGAATGTCAATCACTAAACTAATATAATACATATATTTTAGTTGAATTCCAATCACTAAACTAACAAGGCCACATAGAAAATTAGTTCCTGCCAAAATATTGGCAAGATTGTTTTGTTTTTGCCAAAGGACTATACAAAATTGATTATGATAATAGTTATGTTGTAATGTGAAATTTTTTTTTTCATTTTTAGTTAAGATTCAATAGATTATAGCCATTGGAGAAGTTAGACAATTTGAATAAAACTATATCAGTTTCATTAAGGCCCACTTGAGTTTGGAGAAAAATGAAATTTCATAATTGGGCGTTGAATAATGAAGTTTTTATAAGCAAGAAGAAAACTGAAACATCTTTCTAGATTGAGATTAAAGATTATCATTTGCAAGTTTGGATTTCAAATTAATTATATTACATATGTCTAAGTATATTTTTTTTATCATGGAATGAAAAGTGTGATTTAAGAACAGATTTCCAATAAACAATTCATGTGATGTGTTAGTGGTTCAAAATAATAAGTCTCAAATTGTAATTTTCTATCTCATTCTTAGTAAAAATCATAGTTGTATTTTTTCTATTAACTATAATATATTAATTATGGAAATCATCGAGAGTTTACATCTAAATCAAAATTACAAAAAAATACATCTCCCCTTCATACGGAGGGATTTGAGAAGTCATGCATCAAATAATGTATCAAAAAAATTGATTACAAAACATACATTTCAATCTTTTCTATCCAGCCTCTATCTAGGGAACCAAGTTGTTCATGGTACTGATGATCTGCCCATTTGAGTTTCAAATTGTCATGGAGGATGATATTATAAGGATTTGAGAAATAGGCCTCCCAGGGTAGTGGAGGGTGCACTGAGATAGGTGTCAGATATACTGAGTCGTTCCTATGAGCCTGTATAATGGGAGTTCCAAATGAAGACTAATCTTGAGGTCCTTGGCCCGATCATGTCGACTCACTGCTATCTTCCATTTGTTTATCAACTAGTGTTTTTTCACCTTTTGTGTTCCCCTACACAGTTCCACTTCCTATACCTTCTTGTTTCTCTGTTAGCCGCTTGTGGTCCTTGATTTGTTGTAACATATGCCCTATGGTGACCTCATAGTCGAAGTCCCCTTCAGATTTGGTGGACATTTTACATATGACCTACTCTCTTTCCATAACACTCCTAACTTCTCTGATAATTTTCAGTGCTTGATATTATTTTACCTGCATGATCATGGTAACCTACGAGGCAACATTAAAAGATATGAGTCTTCGCGGAGATTCAGCTGTGTGTGTGATTTTATGCACTTGCCGCCTGCGACACAACACTTCAATAAGTCATTATATTAGTGAAATAACATAAAAAGAAAGGGTTTGACATTAATCAATAAAACCAACCTATTGCTTCCTATCTAAGAAGAGTTTGAAGAATACAATAATGTGCCCTCAGATTATGCATAAATCAATGACAAAAACAGCCTAGAATGGAAGATTCAAATGAAATTAATTTAATATGCTCAAGAAAAGTCCATTTTAAACTCCAAGATGAAAGATTATAAAAATAAAACTATTAGAGCTAAAAAGAAATATAAATCCCTAGAAATATGAGCAACATAACTTTACTCCAATTCTCCAAATATGGGAAGCATAAGGATGCTTTCAACTATTAAAATTAAGGGCCATTTGAGCTCAAAAATCATCCAATTTATGGAAGAAATGGAGGAATGGAGGAAGGCTCTAGAAGTGAAGGTCATTAATGAGGGTGTAAGACTCATTAATGAGAAGTGTGGGAGAGAATGTGTAAGAGGAATTAATGCTTCATTTATGAAAGCGTTAATGAGGCATGGGTGAGGGTTTAAGAAGCATGGGTGAGGGTTTAAGGTCAAGCTTGAGAAAGTTGACTTTTGGGGGAGAGTTGAATTCCTAATCACAAAATTAGGAATGTGACAAGCTTAGGGGTAGCTTAGGATTAAGATTAAGGCTTAATATAGGTGATTAAGGAGATGAAGATGGGAGGAGAGAGAATGAGTGGAGGGGGGATTAGCTAATTAGGGTTAATTAGCTAATTAAGAAGAATTAGCATGTGAGAAGGGGTTAGGATGAGTTTGAACTCATGGTTAGGTAGTTGAGATTGGTTAGGTTAGAGGGAATATTAATGAAATGAAATATGTAAATAATATATTCACTCAATAATAGGGATTTTAATTAATTATTTAAGTTATTAATTTATTTTTTAATAATTAATTAGGACTATAGCCAAACGAAATTAATTAGGCTAGGGGATTGATTTTTGCAAGTGATGAGGTGTATTTAGGATTTTATTTAATTCCTTTTAATTAATTACCTTAGCCATGTTTTTGATTTATTTTGATAGAATTGAATTGATTTGATTTGATTGGCTAATAACAATTAATGTAATTTAGTGATTAAATCACTTAGGAGATTAAATTTGATTTGAATAAATTATGCCAGTAATTTGAAGAATTATTTGACATAATTGGGGGTATAATCACACTTAGGGAAAATAGGGTCTATGGTCATAGTAGATCAAATTAGGGTGGTTACATTTTCCCCTCTTTGAATAGATGTGTAAGCAGTGCATTGATTCAAAGAAAGTTTTTGACGTTGACTTCAGAAAGTTTGAGAATTTCACTCATGATCGAATGAAATGCCTGATTAGATCAGTCTCACACTTGATTGAAGTAAAATGATAGTATTGACTTTGAACTTGATTGAACAAAGGTCAATAAGCAAAGATCTTAAAGATACCAATTTTGAACTTGGTTGTCATTCAAAAATTGATAATACCGACTTCGAACATGATCAAAAAAAGGTTAGTACAAAGCTGCCAGGAGATTTTTAATAAGAATCTAAGAAAGAGTAGACATAGGATATCCAACTTGTGAGAACTGAAGTTTTCAATCCAACAGTCCCAACTTAGTCAAGGAACTATCATGTCTTTAGTTTTTTGATAACGAAGTCATTTTAATGCTTGTTTCAAGAAATAATTTGATTGATGATAGTGTGATCATGCCCCCTCAAGAATGAAATCAAAGGAAAAAAGAATAAAAATCCCTTTGTTGAATGATGGATCACTTGCATGGATCGAAAAGATCAAGAAAGAATCAATTAGAAGAAAGGTAGAATGGAGGTGTTTTAAGATAAAACACAATCAGACCAAGTTAATTACATGAAAATGTGAGTTTTGAGTATGATAAAATGATGTCAAACCAAGATGTTTGAGGAATAATGTGAAATTTGATGATATAGAATTTTGACAACTGATTGAGCAATGCTTGTGAGTCATTTTTCAGAACATATGGAGCAATTCTGTATTTTTAGAATCTGTCGTAAAATCATTACTGTGTCTTGGAGAACATTTTCTGGGCATTCGATTTCATTCTTGATTGATAAAAAAGGAACAAAATTGAGTTTTAGGTATCTGGGAAGAGTTTCAGAGCTCCTAAATAGCTCAAAAGATCAAATATATATCTCAAAATTGACCTTTTACCCATTCATTTTCAATTTCATCCTTAGTAATTCAGAGAGTTCTATAGAGAAGATAGTGGTCCCATGGAGAAGCATCATTTTGAGCTCAGCCGATGACATCAACGACTAGTGGGCTACCCTGATCTAGTAAGTACTCAAAAACCTACTCTGTCAAATTTTCAATTTCTTGTTTGATGCATTTTAGCAATAGTTATATCCATCTCAATTTTGCATCATACCCTGCGTTCAGGGTCACACCCAATTAATCCTGCGTCGCACCCTATTTTGACTAGAAATCTTGTGTCGCATCCTTTTTATTCTGGATCGCACCCTGTAGTTAGTTTTTGTATCGCATGTGGTAGAGTAGAATAGATTTTTGAATGTTTTGCATCCTGTGAAAACAGGATTGCACGCAGCATCCTACATCGCATCTGGTTAAAACATGATCATTTCCTGAATGTCCCATCACATCCCAAAAATTGGGGATCACATCTCGTAAAAGGGATTGCACCCTGTAGGAACAATTTTTTTTTTTTTTTGTAAGTCAGTTTTCAGCCAAGGTTGACTGTTTGTCTCTGTTTGATGACTAAAAACACTTAGCTGATAGGTTTTTCTATTGTTTTGCCTTATATAGAGTATTGAATACAACTTTGCTATAATTTCTTATCTTTTTATCAGATTCCTTTCAAGGTCATCTCATTTTGAGGACCGTACCCTGGTCAGGTCCTTGTGCTGGCTGGAGCTTTGATAGGTGATGAGGTAGAGCATGTCACTTGCTTAGGAATACTTCCATTGAGGGATTTACCTGATATCAAGGTAAATTGGGGGTTGTTGACTACTTTGGCTAAGATATGACATTCAAAGCACAACACCTTCCATCTCCCTACTATCCAAATGACTGTCACACCAGAGGATGTGTGACAGATTTTGTGAGTGCCTGTGATGGGGTGAGAGGTGCAATTTGATTTGACCTCCTCGATAGTTATTGCTTCAGCGTGGTGATTTTTCAGAGATGATACTATTGCACATCGATACCTCACATGGGATTACATGTGTGATCACTATGAGCATCTTCCTATTGACTTGGATGGTCTGATTGGAGGCATCCTTATGACTGACCAAGGACAACATGAATTTATGGTCAGTTGGGTGGATATGCTAGAGTAGATGATGGTTGCTCGTCATATATTTGCATGGGGTAGTTGTCTACTGGCTCATATGTATAGAGAGCTTCATGAGATTGTGTATCATCATTCCCATAGTATAGCAGTTGGGATCCTTGTTCTACAAATCTGGGCCTAGGAGCATATCCTAGTTACATGATCGATAGTGGTTAAGCAGTGCTTGGATCAGCAGTCGTATGTATATATGTACTCTAGTTGGATGCAGCAGCCCCATCTAGGCAAGGTATACTATTGGTGCTGATTATTCGATGACATAACTATAGTTGTGTGGTGGCCATACCTTGATTGCAAGGATTGGATCTCAGATAGATGGTAGATGTTGTACTTTTTATAGAGCAGGTACTTGATTGGACAGACCAGGTATGTGGTAGAGCACTTCCTGGTTACCCGGGTATTGAGACAGTATGGCCGCATGCAAGGTAGGTGTCAAGACTTATCAGTGTATGCATGGATTTGAGATGAGGAGCCATTATGGGGTTCTCATTTTATATATGAGGCAACTCAGTGAGCTATTTGAGAGATGGTTCTAGTAGCTTGGGAGCTATGTCTTGATGTGGCTAATGCTAGATGCTCAGATGAATATCTTATAGAGATGCTACAACACCCATTTCCATGGTTTACAGATTTGGTTGAGGAAGTTCCTCGTATAGAGGACCCTTTAGATTATGATCCTACAAATGACTGACCTATGAGAGGTAGGGGAGGAGCTCTGAGATGAGCAGGAGGGAGAGACAGAGGTAGAGATGGTAGATGGCCTCCCCCAGATAGAGGACATTATCTAGATGAGGATGAGGATGATGGAGGAGATGACAGGGGTGGAGGAGCTATGGGTGGTAGTGGTGGTGGTGGCGCTAGTGGAAATGGTAGCGGTAGGTGGATGTGGTTGAGATTCATTCCTCCCTAGAGAGATCTAGGTCTACTGTTGATGAGAGATCAGCAGAGACAGAGACAAAAACAGTAGGATAGACCTTTGGGACATGATATAGGCAGAGGGCCAGGGTGAGATGGTGATTCCTTGACACAGTGTGAGCGTGAGTGAGAGAAAATCAGAGCATGGATCACCACATTGGAGTCTCTTTTGGCTGATCGAGAGATATAACTTGAGTAGGTCAGAGTAGACAGAGACACACAGGTAGAGCGTCTGAGATCTGAGAGAGATACACAGATAGAGCGTCTAAGATCTGAGAGAGATACATAGGTTGAGTGCTTGAGATCTGAGTGAGATACATAGGCTCATACAATAGTACACCAGGGATAGAGGGCCACATGCTATTATGTTCTTTATCATGCTACAGTGCTAGAGGGTCAGAGAGCACCTTCATTTTTATAGATTGCACAACAGACTGAGGGGACGATGCCTCCACCAGTTCCATTTGTACCACCTCCACCTCCTCCAGAATAGGGAGAGGGTGGTAATCAGACCTGATACTATTTTTGTGTTATATCTTGAGATCACATTGTATATCTAGATCCGTCTAAGATCATTCTTTTTTACTATTGATATTTATACATGTATATCTGATTCATACTGATACTTTGATACTCTTTTTATAGACAGTTTCCACATTTTTTATTTGTTCCATATCTGATATGTTATCACTTGCCAAATTTTTCATGGTTCCATGCTTCTTTTCCTGGTCTCTACAATTTATTTTTGGTCTCTGGCCTAAAACCTAGCCCTTGGTTTGATTTCATGTCAAATTTGAGAGAAAACCCTAGTTTCCTTGGCCTTGTTATGTTTTGTTGTTACTTTTTTGGGCCACTTAAGTGATACCTTTTGGCATGTGCACTTTTCCTTTTCATGCGGTCTCTTAGTCTCTTAATGCCATATGAATATTCCTTTCCCTCTCGCGACTTAGCATTTTCCTTTGGTCGGGTAATCTCTTAACAAAACATAATACTGTTTTATGATCATGTGACCTAGCGACTACCATCCAATGAAGTGATGATCTAGTGGTGGTTGCATGATCTTGTGATGTAACCCATGGTCATAGTTTTATCTCTTGACAATGAGATTTCACAGTCGCTTGATCTCTGGATGGACCGAGGTCAAAGATGGGTCAAGTCAGAGTTAGGGTTGCAGATTGAAGACCAATTAATGATCATGCATGTTGATCAAATCTAGTGGCTGTCATTAAGAGTTAAAGGCTAAGATGAAGTTATTTAATGGATAAGGCATTGAGATAGTGTGCCACATGTTCCTGGCGGGCTTGGATGTAGTTCAGTTGGTCTTTTGGTCACCATATCTCATGATAAAGTAGGGTTTTTATCAAAGATCTTGAGACTTGGGGAGGATCGTCAGATGAAGATGAGAAGTTGATCAACGGTAGTCAGGTTATCTCTTGATAAATGTTGAAAGGTCAAATTCATTCAGAAATCATGAGACTACGGTTTAGTCGCTAGGTCTCCAGACAAAAATCAAAGGTTTAATGCTGAGATAAAATTGCTTCAGTCGCCTAGTCTCCGGATCCAACTATAGTTAAGAATTTTATCTCACGACTTTGAGTTATCTCAGTCACCGAGTCTCCTAATTTCCTATGGTTGAAGATGGGTTAAGTTAAATTTTAGGCTGATGTTGGTGTTAGATGGATGACTGGGTGGTCGCAAGTGAATTTTGTAGCAACATCTGGCAGTGATGGGCCTAGTTTTTGTATGCCTAGTCTCCAGGTCTCATGATGGAGAGTGAATATTCCAATCTATTCAGTGATTATGAGTTTTCCTTGTCATTGGGTCTCTAGTTGAAATTGAATATTCTCTTTTGGTTAAGATACTTCCTGCTAACCATTCTATTAGATGAAGATCTAATGCTTGTTGCTGAGTCTCTAGATGTGACCATGGTTAATGAAAAAGTATGGAAACTTGGAGACTAAAGAGAAATGCAAACCTGAGTTGAAAGGCTAGTTAAATGCTGAGGTTAGTTCTCGAGTACAGATTAAAGATGAATTAATGGTAGTGTTTTAAAGTAAAGTTCAGGTTTGAATATGGGCCATTAATCAAGCTATCTCACGCCAGCTGTGACCGTTGTGATTTAAATTCAAATATTTAAAAGATTTCAATTTGATTTCCATGGTGGTGACTGATATTTGTTTGTAGAGGTATTAATTGCCTGATCTAATTTCACAGACGCCTCTGCACAGTTGTTGAAGACTAGACAGGGATAGATATCTGATATCTGGAGATGCATTGAAAGTTGGATTTGACAGAAAAGAGTTTTATAAATAGAAGTAAATGCATATAGAGCCACTTGGTCATTTCTGCATTTATTGAGCCACTCTCAGGGTCATTCCATATAGTTTCTTTCCTATTAGAGTTATGCGCCCATATCCATGGATTGAGGAATTGGTTGTAGATCAGATTGCATAGATTGAAGAGATGAATTCAAGGTTTCAACTTGACATTAGAATTGAATTTTATATTTATTTGGTTGTAAAACCTAAACCTAAATGGTCTGAAGCTTGTAGCATTATTGTTCCTATAAAAGAATACTCAAGACCATTTAGAAAAGGCTGGAGAATTTGGAAAGTTCAAAGAATTGGGTTGATACTTGTTTCTAGTCTAGGAGATAGCAGATGTATTTCAGATTTATGTCAAGATAGAATAGAAAGCTGATGATCTTTTGCATATTTTATTATTGCATATTTCCTTGTCATATTGATTCAGGAACTAGTTTTCATCATACTTAATATGAGTTGTTTCAGAGTTGAGTCTCTCCTGTATGTTATCTGTTGAGTTGTAATTTTTATGGCTTACTGTGTGAGTTCTGCTTATGCATATGTGTATTCCATTAGATTTTGGTCTTGGATCAAATTAATTCTTTTGGGTATTATATTAATTCAGTCTGGGTATCTATGTAAGGATCATGTAGTGAGCAATCTGATATTTCTTATGTTTATGGCTTTGAATCTTAGCCTTTAAGGTGTTCCAATTTCAGTATTGTATGTAGGTTTTAGCCCAATGGATAAGGCACTGATCTAAAGAAAGTATTTTCTGTGGAGATATAAATTTGGATGGTTTGGCTATGTCTTATCCCACAAATATAAATCAAACTCAGTACAAAATTCTTTACCTTTTGAGGTTTTGTCCTACTTATTCCACCCATGTTAGTGGAGAGTCACTGAATGCTAGGTTGGAATTTACTACTTACTTACCATTCATCTATTTTTTAAATCCATAAGTAAAAGGTGTGGTAAAGAGTTGAGTTTAGTCTAGATTAGGTGTACCCACCTTGGTTTTGTAGAGCCAGAAGCAGAAGAGGGTAGTCTTGACCCTATAGTTGGTCCAGTTACCTTACAAAGCTCTCACACTTGGAACTAACCACTCCTAACATCAGTCTTGAGGTATATTGGTTTCTCAAGTTAGCATAAATGTTTTCAAACACCAACAAGATGGCGACTCTTCTGGGGAGTCACTAACAAGACAGTTATAGAGTCATGTGCTACAAAAAGACATATTCCTCATATTTTGTAAAGTGAGTCAGATCTGTTCTATTTTTCATTGCAAAGTGTGTGAAAGTCCTAGTCCTTGAAGAAATCCAAGTACTATCTCACAGTTGGTGAGTGGCGACTTTGAGTTCTCTGATTTGCACCAGTGTGTACATTTGAAGATAGACTACAAAGAAAAAGGTGGACTTGCAGTGGCAGAGGCAATAGATATTTGGACTCATGTGACCTATAGTGTCAATTCAAGAGAGGAATCATTAGAGGACACTATATAGGGTGTGTTGTGAGTTTTTTGAGTTGAATAAGTTTAGAGATGGGAAAGAAGGTCTCAGCTAATTGCAAATCTTTTCCTCTACAAAAGAGGTGGAAGCTCTACAAGTTCTCAAAGGGTGATTTGAAGGTGACTCTAGATCACATATTTTGCAGCTACTCCAATACATCCAGGTATTTCTCAAAGCTCTAAAAATTTTCCTTATTAAGTGATCAAAGAACTAAGAAAAGGAATAGGGTATGAAGAGAGGTTTGCATATTTCATAATTTTAGTTGCATTTCTGCAAAATCTGAAGGGAAATATGTACTAAAAAAGGGGAGAGGTAGTTTGTAATCATTCTGCCTACTAACATGTCACAATTTTATAGGGGTAGGTTGTTTGGGGCAATAATTTTTAAAGGTATCCCTAGATACCCAAATCCTACTCCATATGTGATTAAGAATTGTTTATCACAATTCACTAGTTTGGGTGAATAGTCAGCTAAGGAGCATGTAATCAAGTTTGCTAAGTTAATAAATGATCACAATATCACACATGAGGATGTATTGATGAAACTCTTTGCAATGTCTCTAGTTGAGGCTAAAAGGGATTGGATTAAAGAATTACCTCATGGTTCAATAGGATCCATAGCAGCATTAAAATATTATTTTATTGAACAATATGGTGATATGGAGCACAGTGATGAACATGATATATTTGAATCTGAAGATCCAGTATCAAAGCTTGAACTTCTTTAGGCAGAAACAAAAGTGTTGACACAAAGGTTTCAAGAAAGGGTGGTGTTACATTTACAAGAAAACATGAGCGAAGAGGAGGGTGAGTCTCAATGTTATTTCTACATGAGGTTTACTAATAAGATAAAGGGGTATGGCATCACTTTATGTCCTTAGGAGCTTGATTGGGAAAATTTGTTTGTTAAACTTTGTTTTCGCGTTTCTATAAATTTGACAATCTCTCAGAGGGTAGACTGTATTCAACAAACTATGCAATGGATGGAACATGTGGAAAATCTTTCTTCTAAAGGTGTGTATAAGGATGAATATAATGATATTGAGTCTAAAGGTTTTGTATATTTTGGATGTGAATTTGATGATGATGAATCAGAGTTTAGTAATAATGATGCTGATTCTACCTATGGTGAAGGTTTGGTTGATTGTAATATTGATAATGAGCCTTGTAAGAAACAAGAAAATGAAGAAACTATATGCAGACAACAATATGACAACTATGATGTAGACATGAGTGTTTGTAGTGATCTCTCTACACAAGATGATATGGTTCTAGAGATTTCACTCCAAGAATCCAATGCCGAAGAAATTTGTAGCATCAAGCAAGAAGAGAGTGAAGGGATGAATATAATCAATGACTATTGTTCACTTCATAGTGAAAAAATTGAATAATTTTAATCTTCTTAATATCTTAGATGTTCAAGAAAGGATAGCATTGATCCCTCATGCCCAACATACATTAATTTTGATAAAGAATATGATTCAGTGGATCCTGATTTTGACATGTATGTTATTGATTTTCCTTGCACTCCTATCTCACTAGGCTATAATGAGATTTAGTATGATTTATTAGATAGTGAGTTTATCGGTGTTGTTTTAGATTCAAAGGATATGGAGAATCCTAATATAATGTTGAGTACTGATTGGAAAATTTGTGTAGATCTTGAATCTTTTTCTGATTCTAATTTTTCCATTAAACCATTGAAGGATGACCTTTCAATTTCTCAAGTTTCACATTTTCATAATGAGTGTATTGATGTTTTCCCTCCCACCCACCACCAAGTTTTGGGTTTGCCTAATGTTGACAAGATGCAAGATGCTCCTATTTTTGAAGATGAGATCCCAAGTGATGAGTGTCTTCAGATTTTGCATGAAGATCAATACGCTTTTTCTTGTGATATGCAAATTACTGATGTAAATAGATGCAATAAAATCAACCCTAGCAATGTAACAAAGTTTGAGTGCTTTTATTTTCAGTGGGACAGTGAGTTTCCCATATATGGCTTAAAGATTAAAGATGATACATTTTGAAGATATCCTAGTCTTTTCTTATTTAATAAGTGCAACATACATATGCCATATGTTTTTCATATGTCTGATTTTATTTTTAGCTTAGATAGTGAAGGGGTTTATATTTTTTATGGTGAGCTGATGGAAAGTGATAGTTTTTCTAGTCAGGAAGATGAAAGAATTTATCTCAGCTTGCTTTCAGTGCAAGGAGCAGAAAATTTTTGTTTTTGACAGAGGCAAGATGAATCAAGAATTTTGTGGTGGCTTTGGGCCATCAGAGTTGATTTGATTTCCTTTAGATTAGAGAATAAGTTGCATAAGTGTTCTCTCTGCTGGTAGAAGTAAGTTTCCCTTCTGTTGTTTCCTGCTTTCTATTTTAGGTTAGGTTTCCTTTTCTTTTAGGTGGTTTGCTTCTCCTAGTAATTCTGAATTCTTGTCATGCTTGCAAGAGGCATACATCCCTAGATGAAGCCACTGTTAGAACTTGCCAAATTTTTCATGGTTCCATGCTTCTTTTCATGGTCTCTGCAATTTATTTTTGGTATTTGGCCTAAAACCTAGCCCTTGGTCTGATTTCATGTCAAATTTGAGAGAAAACCCTAGTTGCGTTGGCCTTGTTATGTTTCGCAGTTACTTTGTCGGGCCACTTAAGTGATCCCTTTTGGCATGTGCCCTTTTCCTTTTCATGCAGTCGCTTAGTCTCTTAATGCCATAGTATTATTCCTTTCCTTCTCACAACTTAGCATTTTCCTTTGGTCAGGTAATCTCTTAACAAAATAGAATATTATTTTTTGATCATGCGACCTAGCGACTACCATCTGATGAAGTGACGATCTAGTGGTGGTCACATGATCTTGTGATATAACCCATGGTCAGAGTTTAATCTCCCAACAAAAAGATTTCACAGTCGCTTGATCGCTGGATGAACCAAGGTCAAAGGTGGGTCAAGTCAGAGTTAGGGTTGCAAATTGAAGACCAGTAAATGATCGTGCATGTTGATCAAATCTAGTGGCTTCCATTAGGATTTATAGGCAAAGATGAAGTTATTTAATAGATAAGGTATTACGATAGTGTTCCATGTGTTCTTGGCGGGCCTGGATGCAATTCAATTGGTCTTTTGCTCACCAGATCTCATGATAAATTAGGGTTTGTATCAAAGATCTTGAGACTTGGTGAGGACCATCAGATGAAGATGAGAAGTTGATCAATGGTAGTTAGGTTATCTCCTGATAAATGTTGAAAGGTCAAAGTCATTCAGTGATCATGAGACTAGGGTTTAGTCGCTAGGTCTCCAAATGAAAATCAAAGGTTTAATGCTGAGTTAAAATTGCTTCAGTTTCCCAGTCTTTGGATCCAACTACAGTTAAGAATTTTATCTTGCGACTTTGAGTTATCTTAGTCACTAAGTTTGCTGATTTCCTATTGTTGAAGATGGGTTAAGTTAAATATTAGGCTTATGTTGATATCAGATGGATGATTGGGTGGTCGCAAGTGAATTGTATAGTGATATCTGGCAGTGATGGGCCCAGTTTTTGTATGCCTAGTCTCTAGGTCTCGTTATGGAGAGTGAATATTCCAATCTATTTAGCGATTATGAGTTTGCCTTGTCACTTGGTCTCTAGTTGAAATCAAATATTCTCTTTTGGTTAAGAGACTTCCCGCTAACTGTTTGATTAGATGAAGATCTAATGCTTGTCACTGAGTCTCTGGATGTGACCATGGTTAATGAAAAAGTTTGGCAACTTGGAGACTAAAGAGAAATGCATACCTGAGTTTAAAGGCTAGTTAAAATTTGAGGTCAGTTCCTAGGTATAGATTAAAGATGAATTAACAGTAGTGTTTTAAAGTAAAGGTCAGGTTTGAATCTAGGCTGTTGATCGAGCTATCTCATGCCAGTTGTGACCGTTGTGATTTAAATTCAAATATTTGTAAGATTTCAATCTGATTTCCATGGCAGTGACTGATATTTGTTTGCAGAGGTATTAATTTCCTGATCTAATTTCACAGACACCTTTTCACAGCTGTTGAAGACCAGATATGGATAGATATTTGATATGTAGAGATGCATTGAAAGTTGGATTCATCAGAAAAGAGTTTTATAAACAAAAGTAAATGCATACAAAGCCACCTGGTCATTTCTGCATTTATGGAGCCACTCTAAGGGTCATGTCATGGACTTTCTTACCTATCAAATTTCTGTGCTCATATCCATGGATTGAAGAATTGTTTGCAGATCAGATTGCACAGATTGAAGAGATGAATCTAGGGTTTCAACTTGACATTAGAATTGAATTTTATATTTATTTGGTTGTAAACTCTAACCCTAAATGGTCTGAAGCTTATAACATTCTTGTTTCTATAAAATAATACTGAAGACCATTTAGAAAGGGCTAGAGAATTGGGAAAGTAGAAAGCATTATGATGATACTTGTTTCTAGTCTAGGAGATAGAAGATGTATTTCAGATTTATGTCAAGATAGAATAGAAAGCTGGTGATCTTTTTCATATTGCCTTATTGCATATTTCCTTGTCATATTGATTTAGGAACTAGTTTTCATCATACTTAATATGAGTTGTTTCAGATTTGAGTCTCTCCTGTATGTTATCTTTGAGTTGTAAGTTTTATGGCTTACTGTGTGAGTTTTGCTTATGCATATGTGTATTCCATTAGATTTTGGTCTTGGATCAACTTAATTATTTTGGGTATTATATTAATTTAGTCTAGATATCTATGTAAGGATCCTGTAGTGAGCAATCTGATATTTTTTATGTTTATGGCTTTGAATCTTAGCCTTTAAGGTGTTCTAATTTTAGTATTGTATGTAGGTTTTATCTCAATAGATAAGGCACTGATCTAAAGAAAGTATTTTTTGTGGAGATATAAATTTGGATGGTTTGGCTATGTCCTATCCCACAAATATAAATCAAACTCATTACAAAATTCTTTACCTTTTGAGGTGTTGTCCTACTTATTCCACCCATGGTAGTGGAGAGTCACTAAATGCTAGGTTGGCATTTACTAATTACTTACCATTCATCTGTTGTTTAAATCCAGAAGTAGAAGGTGTGGTAAAGAGTTGAGTTTAGTCTGGATTAGGTGTACCTGCCTTGGTTTTGTAGAGCCAAAAGTAGAAGAGGGCAGTATTGACCCTATAGTTGGTCCAGTTACCTTATAGAGCTCTCACACTTGGAACTAACCACTCCTAACATCAGTCTTGAGGTATATTGGTTGCTCAAGTTAGCGTAAATGTTTTCAAACACCAACATGATAGACCTGAGATAGCTGTTCCTGATCTTTATATGTTCCTAGATTCTCATGTTGTTTGATAGATGTTCTATATTTGTGATGCACATGTGATTATGTTTATCTTGGTCCTCTGATGAGTTAGATTATATTTGTGATGACATCATTTATGCTCATTGGATTTATTACTGATATGAATGTGTTTTAAATGATACTAAGTGAATATGCAAATGAATGTTTTTGAGATTTTTCTTTATGCAAATACATGTATGGATACATGTAGGATGTAAAATTAAATGCAATGCTTGAATACTTTGTTTTTGTCTTTTTCTCTTTCTCATTTATGAATGCATAATGCATGTCATGGATATGTAACAACATTGATATGAGTAATATGTGATGTATGTGATTAACTTGGTTTTTGAACGAAGCAAGAATTTATTTTAAGCTCAAGTCCTTTTTATGTTGTTCTCTTTAAAATGAATCATGCAATCTCTAAATGCATCTATATGCAGACTCTTAGGACTGTCACTGATTTGTATACATTGTAGCATTTTATCATCATTGGGCGCTTGTTGTAATGGACATCACCTGCTAGTAAAACTGTCAGTAATACCCACTGGTATCATGAAAGTATGAATACTATGTGTGTTGGATGCAATGTTGGAAATAGACTTAGGCATCAAGGCATAAAAGCCAGGATGACAATTCAGTTATCTCCTTTTAATGTTTAGGATCCATTTCTATTTAAGTGTAATGTAAGATATGTGACTCGTAATGACCTTGAAAAGTTATATCTGTAGGTACATCATGTAGTGTACACCATAGGAGAATCTGATTTTTAGAAAATAGACAAGGAAATTGTTTCAACCTCACCATAGTTTACACATAACAAAGATTAAGATATATGCGGTAACCGCCCATGTTGACAACTCTTACCATAAACATCCAAGTTAGGTGAAATTTATAGGATCATTTGGAACAATCACTATACATAGAAAAATAAGAAAAACATGATGCCCCCTGTCCTTACGACTCTTTATATTTGAATAGAAATCATGGAGTAACTCAGAAGACATAACAATCACCAATTGAGAATCAATCAAAGAAAATTTATAATCGCTTAGATGCCCCTAGTACGAAACATCATGGGAACATAAAATAATTATAATCAAATAAAATGATATGTTTAAGTAGTATTGATAAATACTATTGATTCATTTTTCAAGCATAGTAGAGATTCATCAATCAAATTTTGAAATGTAAGAAACTTGTTTCATGTCTCAGTATATGTGAGATTAACTACGTCAGCAATTGCAACCCATGCAATGTTTAGAAACATTTATTGAAAGTGTTGAGAAACATGATGACATTAATTTTTCCATTAGTACACTTAGTGAAAAACATTGACAGAGATCATCAGTACAAGCATTACCAGTGGACTATGTTAGCACTTTTTCTTGTATGAATCACAGTGCTTGAAATAACTACTTGAACACCATGCTTCCTAATACTGATTCAGGGACAAGAAAAGCCTAATTGCTAAGGACTGGATAAGGTCCTTCTTCGTTTTTGAGCTCCACATATACTTAGACAGGTTTTACCTTTTATGATAACTATTTACACAGTATGTTGTAATGTGGACACTGATTTGCTATTTATCTCTTATGAAACCAACTGATAAATTACCTTGCAACTGACCAAGCATAATCAAATACAAGATATAACCATATAAACCATGATCCTTAATATAGAAAAAACCAGTGATACAAGGATTTTCATCCTT